>NKZR01001457.1:895-61886 GCA_002370795.1 Metschnikowia sp. 03-147.1 | reverse complement strand
GCCTCCATTGTGTCTAGCATTGTTTCATCTGTATGCAGTCAAGTGAACATGCAGTGCCCTCAGGTGCACTGATGTCTCACATTCAACATAGGTAGTGTAGTAGGTAGTGTAGTAGGTAGTGTAGTATAGTGTAGTAGTGTAGTGTAGTAGTGTAGTGTAGTGTAGTAGTGTAGTATAGTGTGTATAGTACAGTGTAGTATAGTGTAGTATAGTGTAGTAGGTAGTTTAGTAGGTAGTATAGTGTAGTAGTGTAGTAGTGTAGTAGTGTAGTAGTACACTGATCTTCAAGTGTCAATAACCTGTCGGTCAATGCTATGCAGGTGTACGGTGGCAAGCGTAGATGTTCTGTAGGTTCTGTGGTGAGTCAGTGCAAGTATAAGACCTCTATTCAATCACCTCTAATTTCTACTTCTATTCTATTCAATACTATTTAATCTTCCGCAGTACTTCTACTTCGACTTCGACTTCTACCACTTCTACCACTTCTACCTCATTCTACTCTTCATCGCTACTTCATACATTTCCCCCTATCCACTTATCTCTATTCTATCCATCTTTCCATCTCTTTAGACCCCAACTTCTCTTCACTACATCACCTCCGTTCTCGTCCGATTTCACCAACTCACTCTCCTAATGTAATACTCATCTATAACCCTAGAATAGAAAATGCCACACCTTCATGTGCACCGGAAGCGCCCGGAACGCCTCCTTCTCCTCGTAGAGCTCCTGCTGGAGCCGGTCGTAGTCCGTCTCGCCGCGCCCCGTGTCGAGGTCCATCGTCGCCAACGGCACCACGCTGTTCACCTTGCGGGCGTACACCTTGTGCCCCACGTAGAACACCACCACAATCACCGCGCCCAAGTAGTTCTCAAAGAACACCGCCACGTTGGGCCGCTCCCCCAACGGGAAGAGCGCCACCCAGAACTGCAAGCCCAACAACACCACGAGGCACGCCGTGGCGTAGTACAGCCCCCACACGCCCGTGTTGGACACGTACGGCAACTCGCGGAGCAGCCGGCCCTGGCGCTGCATGGCCGCCCGGAAGCGGAGGTGCAGCACCGTGCACGAGGCCCAGGTGAAGATCGTGGAGAGCGCACTGAGTGCCACCAACCACGCGAACACGTCCTTCTGCTTGGGCGACGCCGCCACAAACGCCAAGAGCCCCACAATGGCGCTCGCGAGAATGCCCACCAACGGCCGGCCCCGCCGGTCCACGTAGCGGAACGCCGCGGGCGCCAAGCCCTGCTCCGCCAACGAGAGCATGGTGCGCGAGAAGCCGTACACCGCCGAGTTGCCGATGGAGAGCAACGCCACGAGCACCACCACGTTGAAGATGGACGGGAGCGCCTTGATGCCGCCGGTGGTGATGGCCACCACGAACGGCGACGCAAACGCGTTGGACTCCGCGGTCAACGCCGGGTTGTCGGACGCCACCAAGAAGCCGATCAACGTCAACGTCAACAAGTAGAACACCACGATGCGGTAGAACACCATCTTGATGGCGTGCGGCATCGCGATGCGTGGGTTGGCCTTGGACTCGGCCGCGGTCAAGCTGACCAACTCCGTGCCCGCCAACGAGTAGGTGGCGGCGATCAACACGGACACCACGCCCTTGAAGCCGTGCGCGAACGGGCCGGGCGTGAGCCAGTTGCGGGCGCCGATGTAGCCGGCGTTGCCGCCGCCGCAGACGAGCACGATGGCCAAGATGTCAAAGCCCACGATGCCCAAGAGCTTGATCACGGACGCCGAGAGCTCGAAGTACTCGAAGCCCGCGGTGCCGAAGAGGTTGAGCGCGATGATCAACACGTAGAACACCGCCACCCACACCACCGAGGGGATGGTGGACTGCCAGAAGTCGATGGAGAGCGAGGCCGCCACCAACTCGAGCGGGAGCACCACCACCCAGAACATGGCGTAGTTCCAGCCGACGGCGAAGCCGAACGACGGGTCGATGAAGCGCGTGGCGTACGTGGCAAACGCGCCGGACACGGGGAAGGCGGCCGAGAGCTCCAGAAGCGCCTGCATGACGCAGTAGAGAAACGACGACACAATGGCCCAGCCGATCAACACGCCTGCGGGGCCGCCGGTGGCGAGCGACTGGCCCGACACGATGAGGAGCCCGGAGCCCACGCAGCCGCCGAGCGCGATGAACGCCTGTGAGATGGGGTTGATGGTGGACTGGAGCCCGGACTGGGCGCCCTTGACGGCGCGTTCCATGGAGTCCACGTCGGGGTCTGCGGCGGCGCCGCCGTCGGCGCGCTTGAACGAGTCTTTGAGCTGGGCCCACGCCGTGGGCCGATTTAGACTGGAGTGCTCGGAGTCACGGATGGAGCCTTTTTCGGAAGTTCTTGTCGTGCTCGCAGACATAGAAGATGCATGAAGTGGAGAAAGGGGGGCTCGAGACGCCGAGTATGCAGAAACTGGAATATTGACGTGGGCTCGGCGGGGCAGGCGGTTTTGCTTTTATATGGGTGTAGCATGTACACAAACGGCGCTTGCATTTGCCGTGCGCCTGCATGCGGTGCTGCGGTTCAGGCTGCGAATATGCACTTGGTGTCATGTTACTCATCTCTCGATGCACTATGGGCGCGCGCGTCAAAAGAAACTTGCTGATCTTGGCGCCCAAACCGGGGCGGGACGTTTGGGCGACGGCGCGGCGCTGGCGCGGGCGTGAGGGCGCCTGCTGCCACGGCCGCCGCCACGTCGGTTTCGGGAAGGCCGACGCTCGGCCGCTGGCGAGGTGCGTCTGCCATTGTTTATTGTGTGACGACGGCTACGCGAGAGCGAAACCGCTCCGGCACTGTTCTGGAATTCCTGCATCGAGGCACCGCGGGGCGCGAAGATGACCAGCGATGCGCCACCCGGACGACACTGGACACCAGACCCGGGCAATACACCCGTACATCTGACATCCGCACACCCGACACCGACACTGGCAATACACCCGTACATCTGACATCCGCACACCCGACACCGACACCGCCACCCGACACCGACACCGACACCGACACCGACACGCGCACCCCACATAGGCGCCCCGGACCCTGCCGTCACGTGCCGCGCTCCCCACGTTGCTGCACTGCTGCCTCGCCGCACCTCCCTACCACCATGTCTTACAAATTCGAAACCACCGTGGACCTCCAGGGCTTGCGCGAGCTCTTCACCCTCTCCGGCTCCGAGTGGGCCGCCCCGCTCTCCCCCGAAGAGTTCGCCCTGCTCGAGGCCAAGAAGCACGTCGACCGCATCCTAGCCGGCCGCCCCGCCCGCGGCTTCCTCCTCCGCTCCAGGGACTCCAACCAGGTTGCTGCGTCGTGTGTCGTCGCCCACAACAAAGCCTTGTACAAGGACCCCGCCCTCAGCTCCATTGGCAACACGCCCGATCCGGCGCTGTTCGGCGTCAAAAACGCCACCGCCCTCTTGATCAGCTACGTCTTCGTGGCCCCCGAACACCGCAAGAAGGGCTTGATGCAAGACATCGTGTCCCGTGCCATCAAGTACACAGAGAAGGAGATTTTGGACAGGGAGTTGGCGCGGTCGTCCGACGCCAAGGACAGCTTCAAGCTGATGGTGCAGAGCGGGCGCGACGTCGACACGTCCTTGGCCAACCACTACCTTGGCAAGAAGTACTTCTGGTACCTCTACTCGGCCATCGGCGGCGCCTATGCCAAGTTGGGCTTCAAGGCGTACCCTTTGGAAGGCTACCGCGTTGGGTTTGGGCTTTCGGGGCGGGACTCGGCCCTGCTCGTCCAGGCACTCCTCAAGGAGGGCACCATTGGCGGCAAGACCTTGCACTTGCTTGATGGCGGCCGCAAGAAGGATATTGATACCATTGCTCAGATCTTGGGTGGCACGGAGCTCGAGTTGCTCACGGAGTTGAACAAGAACTTGTTCCACTCCGAGCTCTCGGGGACACGGCGCTCGTCGCTGTCGTTGGCAAATGTGCAGCAAGCGCTCCAGCACAAGTTGGGGCTGGCGTCGTTGGCCAATGTGCAGCAAGCGCTCCACAAGCTGGGGGCGGCGCCGGTGGACTCGCTGGGTGCGCCGGTGGACTCGCTGGATGCGCCGGTGGACTCGCTGGGTGCGCCGGTGGACTCGCTGGATGCGCCGGTGGACTCGGTGGATGCGCCGGTGGACTCGCTGGACTCTGTGGATGCACTGGCCGCCATTTCCAGCACGTTGCACGCCACGCACCTCTTCAAAAACTCGTTCACCGGCAACCTCGTCAACGAGACGGCCGGCCGGCGCCTGCTGTCGGTGCTGCAGTTTTCGTGCGGCAAGTTTGCCTTGGTGCCGTCGCAGGAGGGCCTCGACACCACGTTCGCCAGCACCAGGGAAATCGCCCGGCGCCATGGGTCCGACGCCAACCGGGCCGTGGCCGACATCCGCGGCGCCATTGTCACCAACGAGATGCAGCGCAAGTCGTTCTACATTTTGTGGAAGATGATCAAACAAAAAGACTTCTTCATCGTGGGCATGGGCGAGTTGCGGCTGGACGTGTTCCCGGGCGTGGGCGGCACCAGCCGCAAGGCGTCGTTCACGGGCATCAACGAGATGGGCGGCTACAACTTCCAGGACTGGGAGCTTTTGTTGGCGGCGGCCGTGCACGTGGCGCAGCAAGAGACGGTGTGCGAGACGCCTGGGGTGTACGTGGCGCTCAACGACCTTCCCACGGAGATCCCGGTGCCGGTGATGCACGACTTCTTCATCAACTACTTGACCACGGACGTGGCGGACTTTGTGGCGGACTTTGGGGGGCAGGGCATTTTGCCGATGATGCGCAAGTACGGAGGGGACGCGGGCTTTGAGCTTGACTGGGTGAGCAACAGCTTGGCGCACTGGGGTTGAGCGGTTGGATGAGAGTGTGACGGGTGGAATGATGAGTTTGTGGGTTGCACTATTCTTATCGGGTGGTCGCTCAGCCCAAGACACGGCTTGTGAGCTTGCCTCCGGGACAGTTGGAGAAATGGTCTGACTGACGACAGATCAAGACGGTGCTACGGTGCTACAAGGTGAGGAGACATGCTCTGGTCAGCAGCGAGGATGGTAGTTCAGGTCTGATTCTCCAAGCCGCTAAAGAGGAAATGTGTATGCATTAGGTATAGCTAGTTTTAGTATAACTAGTGCTACACTACACTACACTACTACACTACACTACTACACTACACTACACTACACTACTACACTACACTACTACACTACACTACTACACTACACTACTACACTACACTACACTACACTACTACACTACACTACTACACTACACTACACTACACTACTACACTACACTACTACACTACACTACTACACTACACTACACTACTACACTACACTACACTACTACACTACACTACACTACTACACTACACACTACTGCCACCGAACCATTATGCTCTTGCTACAGACCCCGTAGTGGGTGACCACTTAGACATACAGGACCAGGTGTGATGTAGTCACGCGGCTGCTGCAGCCTGACCTGGGCGTGGTGCAGCGCAGCCGTTACTGCAGGTGTAGAGGCTGGGGACTTAGGTTTTTGATTTTGATGAGATTTGAACTCAGGAAGTAGAGGATGGGGTGAAAGTGGCTAAAGAAGTACGAAGTCGAAGGCTGTATCGGGAGGTGGTCGAAGGTGTGATAGAGAGTAGATAGTAGTAGAAATTAGTAGTTAGTAGTAGTGTAGTAGTAGTAGTAGTAGTGTAGTAGTAGTGTAGTAGTAGTAGTGTAGTAGTAGTAGTGTAGTAGTAGTAGTAGTGTAGTAGTAGTAGTAGTGTAGTAGTAGTAGTAGTAGTAGTAGTAGTAGTAGTGTAGTAGTGTAGTAGTAGTGTAGTAGTAGTAGTAGTAGTAGTAGTAGTGTAGTAGTAGTAGTAGTAGTAGTAGTAGTGTAGGAGTAGTAGTGTAGTAGTAGTAGTGTAGTAGTAGTAGTGTAGTAGTAGTAGTGTAGGAGTAGTAGTGTAGTAGTAGTAGTAGTGTAGGAGTAGTAGTGTAGTAGTAGTAGTAGTGTAGTAGTAGTAGTAGTAGTAGTAGTGTAGGAGTAGTAGTAGGAGTAGTAGTAGTAGTAGTGTAGGAGTAGTAGTAGGAGTAGTGTAGTAGTAGTAGTGTAGTAGTAGTAGTGTAGGAGTAGTAGTGTAGTAGTAGTTATCTGATAGTACATAGTAGACAGCTATTAACATACTTAATAGGTATTACATAATACTTACTCACACATAATTCAAATCATACTCATACATACATAGTCTTGGATTCTTTAACTCCGCTACCGTGTCTTTGTTAATGCCCCAAGAGGTCCAAGCCATATAGCGCACTGAATAGGCTGCACACTATTAGCCATCTACTACCTAGTAAAAGACCCGGTGTGGTCAAACACGGTACGGACCGAATAGTCAGCATTTTGTCTGGGTAAGCGTTACCCATGTGGATGTACATGACACGTCCAGCATGGTCCTAGCTGGCATGCAAGTTTCAATGAGTATAATAAAGTGCTACACGCTACACTCACGTCGGAAGTGTACGGCTAATTAGCCGTATCCATGACCGGCTCATATTAAAGTCCGACAGTCCAGGCCGGCAGGTATGCCCAGACTCCGGATTGGTGTCAGGCAGTGTATTGCCTTTGAAAAAGCTAGAGCTAAAAGCTAGAGCTAAAAGCTAGAGCTAAAAGCTAGAGCTAAAAGCTAGAGCTAAGAAGCTACTTTCAAACTAAAGCCGACTGCACGAATCCGGATTCACAAGTGACACAACTACGAACCAGCACTAACTTGAGCTGACTACGGACCAACAAAAACTAGTGATGAAACGACTACTACTTAACCAACTATTGAACTACCACTTTCTCCTAACACCTCTACCAGCCTAGCCTTTGCGTAACTGCCTGGTACATACGACAGAGCGTTGTCAAAATTCACTGTGCCCGATACATTGGAGGTATACATAGATCATAGATCACAAATCATAATCATAATCATAATCATCATAACATACGTGCACACACTAGTAACTTCATCGATATGTCGCATGGTACGCAACTACTTACTAGGGAACACAAGTGAAACAAATGCCAGTGCTGGGTGTATCACCTAGCCACTGCAATAATTCCATCACTAATTGTTTTTCCCGTGACTTGTTAATGGCAAGTCGTCTACTGAGTATTTAAAGAATATCTATGGTTGTCGTTGGTGCGCAGGTAGAGCTTGTAGTCTACGGTGTCCAGCGTAGTGCAGGTCAGACCTTAGGTTCAGCGAAGGCACCAGATTTAGTGTGTAGTGTAGTAGTGTACCCCAAGACTTTGCATAAATAGCAAAGGAATTCCGCACAGAGGCTTAGCCAGTCTCGACTACAGCCTTTTTTGCTTTGTAGACAGCTGATGCCCAATGCACTGAGCTTAACATTTTGAGGCTAGCTACAGGGTTCTGATATCCGAGATTGGCATATAATGAACATGATCATTAAAAAAGTGCAATCCGCACTTGGGTTTTTGGGATTGATTTTGGGATTGATTTGGGATTGATTTTGGGATTGATCTTATGGAATTGTTTTTGGGATTGGTGTTTATTAAATGTCTTGAATCTAATCCTGTTACTCAATGATCCCGGAAATCTCCTTCAATACTTCCACTCCACTTGTGTCTGTCCCTTCCAAGTACCAACAAGGAGATTGATTATCCATGAGCGGAGTCCGGCACAACGCGTACGTCTCCTAACACCTGAATTCCCACCTGAATCCTCATGATGGCTGAGGTTATGTCGCCAAGTTCCTAGGTCTCGAAAGGGTACCCCAGAGATGTCTTAGTGCCGGTATCAAGCCTGATTTTCCTGGCATTTTTCGGTGCCCCAGTAAGAAAATGGACCTGTGCTATCTCCTGGAAGATCTTTTGACGTATGTTCGTCCCATGGTGCAACCACCATTTTAGGACTTGTGAGGACAGCAAGCCATCTGCGAATTCTTGAATGATGTCGTCACTTCCCTTGATGTCACTTCCCTTGATGTCACTTCCCTTGATGTCACTTCCCTTGATGTCACTTCCCTTGATGTCACTTCCCTTGATGTCGTCGGCAGGAGTACCCTTACGGACAAGGTGGAAAGGCTCCTTGATCCACAGGTCCAACGAATCGATGAATTCGAAAAACAATTTCGGTTTCACACATCCTGCCTTTTCAATCAGTAAAATCATTTGACCTTAATCTGTTAATTTTCAGACATAACACTTGGGCTGGATTTGAGGCGCCATCCAGTGCCAACCTACAAAACTCCAAGTCTTCTAGGAAAGCATCCACGTGGGGACTGTTGACACATGTTTGCAGAAGCTTGAAAATCCATCATACTACCGTTTATCGGCCTCCAAGTCTACAAGTATGACTTGTGCTCTTCTGTCAAATAGGTTAACGTTGTTGTCTTTGCAACTTCCACTTTTTCAAGTGCAAGCAGTAGTTTGACAAATGTCAAAAGATACTTGGTCTCGACAAGTTTGCCTCTCAAAGAAAAATTTTGGATTTGTTTATTTTGGGATATCTAGTCGAGCAATTTCCGAAACGGCATGCTGACATGGAAGGCTGCCATGAAGAAAGTTACATGGATATTCAGGTGGTGGACCAATCAAAAGACGCCATTATCCAGGATGAAATTAATCGTTTGAAGAATGATCAATTGAAGAGTTTCAAAAAGCTGTAAACTTACACACGCTTTTACGAGAAAAGAACACGCTGAACAAGCTGATGGAGTTAGGGAAAACATTGGAGCCCAAGGTCCAAGACAAGAAACAATTCGACCTTGCAATTGAGTTGCAGCGTGCAATCCTCAAAGGACAGAAACTTAGCGAAGAACTTTACTCAAGAGAGCCAGATCTTCCTTTGTTTGCGCAGTTTCCGGATGAGCCAAAGAGAGTTATGACCACACTTTGTTGTACACCTTTGTAATCCAGATAACCGGCTCTCTGGGGAGCCATCAATGAATACACACTGATCGGGACAGACGTTACTCAGAGTCTAATAGTGTAGTGTAGTGTAGTGTAGTGTAGTGTAGTAGTGTAGTGTAGTGTAGTGTAGTGTAGTAGTATAGTGTAGTGTAGTGTAGTGTAGTGTAGTGTAGTGTAGTAGTGTAGTGTAGTGTAGTGTAGTGTAGTAGTGTAGTGTAGTGTAGTAGTGTAGTGTAGTGTAGTGTAGTGTAGTAGTGTAGTGTAGTGTAGTGTAGTGTAGTAGTGTAGTGTAGTGTAGTAGTGTAGTGTAGTGTAGTGTAGTGTAGTAGTATAGTGTAGTGTACTAAAGCACACGTGAAACCACTCCATAAAAGCATCAGAACCACATACTCTAGACCAAGCCCATGGTCCCGTGCTGGATTACTCAACGGTCAGACTTCAACAGCCACTCAATCACGTGCTACGCCAACTCCCGTCTCGTCCCATGGCCCTGCTGGGTACCGGATACACTTCTACACTTGACTGTACCAGACGTCCTGAGTCTACACCATAAGCACTGTCAACAGTCAGTGACCTGGCACTGGTGATCGCGGACTGCAGATGGTCAATGGCAGGGCCACGGAAGTAGGCTCTGGCTCTAGTCATGGTCTGGGGTAATGACGAGCCGATGATGACGAATATACATCTCGAATAGAACGCTGTCAATAGGACGAGCTGTACTGCCGGCTAGAATTATCAAGAGATGCAACACTCAGTACTTGATCAGTAATGAGAATGGCACCAGTTGCAATCAGAATAGACAAACTTGATAACTGATGAAACTTGGCTCAAACTACACTAACTACAGTGCACAGTATCACTGTGCAACTCAACTGCTAAACTCACAACTTAATAAGTTACAACGGAAACATCATAACTCACTAACATAACACAGCCACAACTACCTAACTATAAAGTGGAGTACACCGACAACTACCGCTTACAATACTAATAACACAGGCTAAATCAAAAACACACTACAACAATGAAACAAAATAACTACATGATTTATGTTACAAACTTACACAACTACAAGTACATATCACTACAAACAAGACTCATTGACTTAGCTCTCCACTAACGACTTGTTAACGTTGTCATCAATCGGCTTTTAAAGCGTCCACTACCGAAAGTAGCTGCTGGTATCCGTGTGATGATACACGATACTGTGCGGCTTAGTTCCAGACTGGAGGGTACCGTCGGTGGTATCAGTGATTTAGTACGCACTGGTGCTGCGAGTGCTATAGTAATGGAGTGACTCGGTAAACTCCGTAACTTCCGTAAAGAACGGAACTGCCTCTGGTGCAGGTACGGGAGTTTGGGTAGCATGGAGTCGTGATCGACGGTAAAAGAATAGACTGTGACAATTCTGAGAGGTGAGAGGTCTGTGAGAGGTCTGTGTCGAGTGTTGTGACATGGAAGAGTACGCGTGTTCACGATCACTGCACACAGATGCACGATGGTGGACGGAGGCCACGGAGACTTTTGTCTGGCGGTTTCTCGTCCGGCGGTTTCTTGTCTGTCGTTCTTGTCTGTCGTTCTTGTCTGTCGTTCTTGTCTGTCGTTCTTGTCTGTCGTTCTTGTCTGTCGTTCTTGTCTGTCGTTCTTGTCTGTCGTTCTTGTCTGTCGTTCTTGTCTGTCGTTCTTGTCTGTCGTTCTTGTCTGTCGTTCTTGTCTGTCGTTCTTGTCTGTCGTTCTTGTCTGTCGTTCTTGTCTGTCGTTCTTGTCTGTCGTTCTTGTCTGTCGTTCTTGTCTGTCGTTCTTGTCTGTCGTTCTTGTCTGTCGTTCTTGTCTGTCGTTCTTGTCTGTCGTTCTTGTCTGTCGTTCTTGTCTGTCGTTCTTGTCTGTCGTTCTTGTCTGTCGTTCTTGTCTGTCGTTCTTGTCTGTCGTTCTTGTCTGTCGTTCTTGTCTGTCGTTCTTGTCTGTCGTTCTTGTCTGTCGTTCTTGTCTGTCGTTCTTGTCTGTCGTTCTTGTCTGTCGTTCTTGTCTGTCGTTCTTGTCTGTCGTTCTTGTCTGTCGTTCTTGTCTGTCGTTCTTGTCTGTCGTTCTTGTCTGTCGTTCTTGTCTGTCGTTCTTGTCTGTCGTTCTTGTCTGTCGTTCTTGTCTGTCGTTCTTGTCTGTCGTTCTTGTCTGTCGTTCTTGTCTGTCGTTCTTGTCTGTCGTTCTTGTCTGTCGTTCTTGTCTGTCGTTCTTGTCTGTCCTTCTTGTCTGTCCTTCTTGTCTGTCCTTCTTGTCTGTCCTTCTCTAGCTCGATTGGCTGATACATTCAAAGGCAGCCTCACGTTTACTAGCACTCTCGAGCAATTGAAAACACGGAGACCCAAGTTTTCAACAAACGCAAGTCTGAACTAACGTCTGGACCGCCACTGTGAGTGGTGACAGATACGACACTTCACGCAAAGGCATAATGACGACTATCCACTCCTTTCCACGATCCAGCTTCACCAAGGGCACGCCATTCGCCAACCTCAGCACTAAAGTGAGCAGAATATAAACTGGGACTCCAGATTGCCTGAAGGCGCAGGCCCGAGACCTAATGCCCGGTTTCATTTGTCAGTTACTGAAGTCATTGACTTGTCGTCAATTTTGGCTGATTACTACAGACTACAAGAACTAAAGACTGATTACAGATGCAACTACAACCCAACTAAGAATCTCTCAACAACTTAACTAACAAAAACTAACTTAATCACCTGAACTGGATACTAACTCCACAATAAACTACCAGTACTGAGTTAACATAAATACAAACGACAAGTAAAACTAGTAAACAAGTATAAAAAAGTACGACTAAACTCCAAAACCTTCTCCCTAAAGCAGTTCTCTGTGATTCACTCTGTCATACAACAGCTGCACATGTGAAAGCTGGCGTAAACTGCTAAGCGGTGCTTGAGACACTGGTACTCTGAACTGACACCAGCTGACCTTTGCCAATTGGAAATAACTGATATCAGAAATCAGCAGTCGTCGTGTGTGCTTTGTGTCCTTGTGTGCTTTGTGTGCTTTGCTGACTGACCGGTGTTACAGCTTATCCTACCACTGTGGTTGACCGGGCACCACGCAATCTAAGGCCTGCTTCACATCATATCCTTCAATCTATGTTTAGTACACGGAGTGCCTGTATCTGACTCGCTAGGCACTGTTCCATCAACCAGGCTTCTCTCAATGCACATTCATGTCGCATCCCGCAGGGCTTCTACAGGCGTCCAGGCTGGCCCCATGCAGCAATCAAGGCCCCACACTAACGTGACGCCACACCATCTCCTTTGCCTAAGCCTGGTAGTCTCGGCAGCCGAGCCGCTGGCTCGGTCGTCTGGCTGGAGTCCCTGATGCAGAGGTGCCTCTTATGCACGCGGCCCGTGCAGACTGTCGGCTGTGCCATGCGTGCATGGCCTGTATGCAGCCCCAATTCCCCAACAAGCTGTGACCCATGTTATCGCAGGCCCCTCCTGCCTCCCCCTGGTTGTCTAAGCCTTGGGTAGGGAGATTTGTGTCAGGTACCTCCGGGCGAGTGCTGAATGCTTTAAGCCCATAAAAACGGCCTCTCCGTTCTTTGCAGCTGCCCCTGCACGACACGCAAGGACACGTGCACTCTGTCAAGCGGAATCGACCTAATGGGTAATGGCTAGAGAGCCTGCAGTCTGACGGCCGCCTGCAGGGATGAGGGGCATGCAGAGTTTCCGAGATATGGCACGATTGTGGATGCGCCGCAGCCAAGCCCTGCCTGTTGAGCAACTTTTAGCTGGAACGCGAGAGGCCAGATGGAAGAGTGCGCGATGACAGACTCCGATGTGCAGGCCGCATGCTGCTTCTCTATGCACTGCACGTTGGTGCTACCGCTGCACTTCAATTGCCGGCGCATCCTCGAGCGTGGAACCATTTATAGTGCATTGTTGGCCATGTGCCAAGAATTGAATAATTTCTAGTGTTCTCAGTCGTCCAGTTTGCAGCCTGTTCTCCGCTTATTCCGTTTTTCGCTTTCTGTATCTTGTGTCTGTCCCATGAGTTTTCTGGCTAACTTCATCTACCCAGAGGCCCAGCCCCAGCTGGCCTACTCAGCACCTGCTTCCAGCTGCCTTGCTACCGATTGGGCAGAGTTCAAGCTGCACGCTCTGTTCTTGACCAATTTCCAGATGCGTCCGCCTGTGGCCCATAAAGAAGACTCTTCCGTGGCATACTCGCCGTATGCCCTCCCGGGAAGCACGCTCTTGCAGTCGTCCTTCTACTCTGCTCCACAAAATAATACTTCGTTGTCGCCAATTATGCCACGGGCTTTTGGTGGTTCTGAGGGTGCTCAAGGTGCTGCATCCGGTTCGTTCTCTTCGGCCCCCGGTTCGTTCTCTTCGGCCCCCGGTTCGTTTGCTCCGGCCCCCGGTTCGTTTGCTCCGGCCCCCGGCCCTTTTGCTCCTCCCGCCGGTTCGTTCTCTTCGGCCCCCGGTTCGTTTGCTCCTCCCCCCGGTTCGTTTGCTCCTCCCCCCCGTCAGTTCGCCGCTCCCCCCGGACCCAAATACGAGGGTCTTTTCCCCCGCCCCTCCGGCGTTCCTGGCGCCCGCCCTCGCGGTCGTAAAAAACCCCCCCACCTCCATGTTTGTGACCACTGTGGCAAAACCTTCACCAAGCCCTACAACCTTAAAAGCCACGCGAGATCCCACTCCTCTGACCGCCCTTTCAAGTGCCTGCATTGCCCCAAAGCGTTTGCCCGGTCACATGACAAAACCCGCCACGAGCAGTTACATGGCGGCGTCAAGAACTTCAAATGCGAAGGGTTTTTGAAAGACGGAGTAACCCGCTGGGGGTGTGGCAAGAGATTCGCCCGGTCTGATGCGTTATCTCGGCACTTCCGTACCGAGACGGGCTGGATGTGTATACGGACATTCATGGCTGAGGCAAAAACGCAGGATAGCAGAGCGCAGAGTTTAAAGAATTCAGCAAAGTCCCACTTGCCGGCATTTCTGTCACTTCCGGTCTACTGTGCAAGCCTGGGGTACCTAAGCTATCCAAATGAGCTTATTCCAAAGAGCAAACACCCGAAGGAAGTGACGCAGCCGGTGTTGCCTCAAATGTCTTTTCCGTCCATCTCGTACGGCTACTTTGCTCCTCTACATTCTGAGCAGCCTCTGCACACGGTGCTGCTTCCGCCTCTACTCCGGCATTAGCAGATTGTAGGGTTGAACCCTTGGTGGTGTTGATACTTTGGCTTGTCCTAAGGCCACTGCAAAGACTCCTCTGCCCCTGCATGCATAACCCTTTTCATGCGCAAGTATGGCGGAATCTACCACACGGGAATTCCCGAGAGGCTCGGGGCTCGGGGCTCGGAAGGCCACGTCAAACCGAAGGACGCATTCGCGACGCCGCGGGGGCCTCAAAGGCCGGCCTTGTGCAGTCCAGCGTTGGCCATAGCCGCGCGGTTTCCGAATCTGTGCAGGCCCTTTCACCTCACGCAACAACTACATATCGTCGCAACATACACATCTTTACCGTCTTTACCGTCTTTACCGTCTTTACCTCTTTACCTTCTTTACCTCTTTACCTCTTTACCCTCTTTACCCTCTTTACCTCTTTACCCTCTTTACCCTCTTTACCTCTTTACCCTCTTTACCCTTTTTTCATCTTTCACGCATCTGGGTGGAGCGGTTCATGTGAGTGAATGCGCTGAAGAGCCCCTCGCTCGATTGCTTTGCTTTGGTAGCTTATGAGGGTAAGCACTCCCATGATGCGTATGGGTTGCAGCACTGGTGGCTGCAGTTGGTGCGTTGTACTACTAAGCCGAGAAATCGGTGGTTGCACTATTTGTGTGTATGTGTCTGTCTGTCTGTCTGTCTTAAGAGAAGTGCGCACCACGGATCCAACGGCTCGGGCTGATCCCGAACGGTCGCGATTCCTGCATATAAGCCACAGGCTTTGACCCAACGTGTCAGTACCATGTTCTTGATATGCTGCTTGTTAATTTCCACTGGCCATACCGCTAGTGCCCATTGCCTTCATTCCCCAAGCGGTATAATCCCACAGATGTCCTGCAGATGCTGTCATGGCAGATACGCTATATCACTGGGAGGAGCTATTCATGCTGGAGCCTGCATCTAACGTCGGCACACCGACTAGTGCACACTAGCGTCGGTCCCGGCAGATTGAAACCTCCAGCGAGTCAAAAACGGCAGTCTTCTCGAAGCTCCCACGCGGCTCTGCGGCATTCCATTCGGCCAGGGCCTTCCCGCCCGCCAGGCCGGAGTTCGTCTGTGCAGTCCGAGGCACCGGGCCGTGGCCAAACCGTCTAAACCGCTTATATGCAAGATGCTGAGGTCGGTTGCGCCCTGTTGGGCAGCGTGCTGTCCATTTCCGTTACTGCCGGTCAGCTGTCTTTTACGGCCACACCGCCCGCCTGTTCCACGGCCAGCTGTTCCACGGCCAGCCTGCACCGCCCGGCCTCGGCAGGTTTTCACTGTTTGGCCGGGCTTAAGGCCGTCCTGCATGGCCCCGCGGCCTCCCCACATTTCTGGGGTACTCCGCCAGGCCACAGCACAAGCTCTTTCTGCTACCACAGCAAGCTCTTTCTGCTACCATCCCCAGCTTCCCTACTGTTCGCCACCGAACTTCTGCAAAACAACCGCCCTCTTATACCGCCCTGCACCCCACACCCAACTCGCAATGGACGGCATCCTTCGCCTCGAATCCCTGGTCCCCATCCTCCCCGTGCCCAGCTTGGCCGAGTCCATCCATCAGGTCCTCGCCGCCTTGAAGCCTCTTCTCACCGCCGAAGAGTACGACCAGCTCTTGGACGAGTCGGCGCAGTGCTTGAGCGACACCAACATTGTCTTGATCCAAAAGCACTTGGAAACTGCCGCCAACAACCCCCACGTGGCCTGCTATTTGAACAGCATCAATGGCGACAGCTACCCCGGAATCTACGGCGAGATCAGAGGCGGCATCTTGCCCCGAAACCCGTACCTTGTCTTGGAGGAAGACCCCTACGCCATGACCATCAACCCGCCCAACCAGGCGCAGCGGGCCGCATCGTTGGTCAACTCGTCGCTCAAGTTCATCGTGACCATGCGGAACGGCACGTTGAAGCCGGACGTGACGCCCAAGTCGGGAAAGCCGTTGACCATGAACTGCTACCGGAACCTATTTGGAACCACGCGCGTGCCGCACGAACACCACCTGGTGACCATCCAGAAGTACGGCCATTTGAACGACTCCCGCCACGTGGTGTTCATATGCAACAACCAGTACTACGCGTTGGACGTGCTCACGGAACGTACCGACGACGGCGACGGGAGCTCCCACCTCATCTGGTTCAACGACGCTGACTTGGCGGCCAAAGTGCAGGCCATCTTGGCCGATGCCAACTCCGTCGACCGCACCAAGTCTGTCAACAGCGGCATCGGCTCCATCACAACGCAGACTTACACCCAATGGGCCAGTGCCCGCCACGAGCTTGCCCGGTCGAGTCCGGATTTGGCGCAAACCATTGACAACGCGCTTTTCGTGGTTGTGTTGGACGATACCGTGAGTCCCGTCACGGACCAGGAGAAAATCACCGCCATTTCCCACGGTCTGTCCATGCTCGCCCCGGGAACCAACATCCAGGTGGGCTCGTGCACGTCTCGCTGGTACGACAAGTTGCAGATCATCATCACCAAGAACGCCACAGCTGGAGTGGTGTGGGAGCTGTCGACGATGGACAGCACAGCCATCTTGCGGTTCATCAGCGACATCTACACGGATCTGATCTTGAAGCTTGCCAAGAACATCAACGGCGCAGAAAGCACGCTTTTCGACAGCTCTGTTCAGTTTGTGCTGGGGCTCGAGTCGGAAAAAAAGCCTCGCGTCAAGCCGTTGACCTTCAACATGACGCCGGAGATCGTCAACCTCGTGCACCTCTCGGAGACGCGCTTGGCGGACTTGCTCAACCAGCACGAGCTGAAGACGCTCACCATGAAGCTCAACACGCACCTCCTCGCCAAGCTTGGCATCTCCGCCGACTCGTTCCTCCAGGTCGGCTTCCAGATTGCCTACTACGCGTTGTACGGCAAGATGGCCAACACCTTGGAGCCGATCACCACACGCAAGTTCAGGGACGCCCGCACCGAGCTCATTGCGGTCCAGACCGAAGACATATCGCGGCTTGTCAAGCTATTCATCTCGTGCAACGAAGATGCCAAAAGATGGGACGCGTTCAAGAGAAGCTGTGCAGCCCACACTGCACAGTATCGGGCGGCCATGGCCGGAAAAGGCTTCGAGAGGCATTTGAATGCCATTTCGCAGGTGCTCTCCAAACCGCAGGCCGCCGACAACTTGAACCGCATCAACAGCGGAACTGAGCTCGAGCCCATTGGTGACTTGGCGTCCTTGCACGCACGGCCCATACCTCTTCTCTCCAGCAGCCTTCTTGAGAAGCTCTTGAACGCCGAAATTCTTATTTCCAACTGCGGAAACCCGGCGCTCCGGCTCTTTGGCATCTCGCCTGCGATCGACCAGGGCTTTGGTGTGGGCTACATCATACACAAGGACAAAGTGGTGGTCACGGTGTCCTCCAAGTACCGGCAGACGCAGCGGCTCTTGGATACTTTCGAGTCAGTGATGGCGGGAATCAAGGACATTGTGGTCAACGAGGCGGACATGGTGATGGCCGCTGCGGACACCCAGAACCGGAAGGACGAGCTCAAGCACTTGCGCTTGCAAAAGGAGCTCAGCAACGTGAACTTGGACTTGTCTCTGACCAGGCACCCCATCGACTTGGCGTTTGCTGCGACGCCCAGTGCCGAGGTCGACCACGAGCCGCTACAACCAACCAGCAAAGACTACTCATACCTTGGAGGTTACGGGTATTTCGATGAGGGCCAAGTGGCCATCCGCAGCGACGAGCTTATCCGTGCGGAGTCGAAGCTCAACAGCCTGCTGCATTTAGCGTCTGTACGGTCTTCTCGGGCTGTTTCAAGACACCACTCATCGTCGAATCTTGCGGGCATGGGCAACGAGCTCCGGTCCTCGTCGAACCTCATGGGCAACGAGCTCCGGGAGCGGCTTTCGTTGAGCGACCGCATACGAGACCAGCTTTCGCCGAGCACCAACGGGTCCAGTGAACAGGTGTTTGAAAGGGGGTCGAGTGAAAACTCGAATGGTTCCTTGGACTCGAAGAGCAAGAGCTCCATTGGAAGGACCATCAAGCACAAGTTTTGAGAGCTCATTGGAGGGCTAGCCGTTTTGAGCATGGGAAGAACTAGCAGTTTGAGCATGGGAAGAACTAGCAGTTTGAGCATGGGAAGAACTAGCAGTTTGAGCATGGGAAGAACTAGCAGTTTGAGCATGGGAAGAACTAGCAGTTTGAGCATGGGAAGAACTAGCAGTTTGAGCATGGGAAGAACTAGCAGTTTGAGCATGGGAAGAACTAGCAGTTTGAGCATGGGAAGAACTAGCAGTTTGAGCATGGGAAGAACTAGCAGTTTGAGCATGGGAAGAACTAGCAGTTTGAGCATGGGAAGAACTAGCAGTTTGAGCATGGGAAGAACTAGCAGTTTGAGCATGGGAAGAACTAGCAGTTTGAGCATGGGAAGAACTAGCAGTTTGAGCATGGGAAGAACTAGCAGTTTGAGCATGGGAAGAACTAGCAGTTTGAGCATGGGAAGAACTAGCAGTTTGAGCATGGGAAGAACTAGCAGTTTGAGCATGGGAAGAACTAGCAGTTTGAGCATGGGAAGAACTAGCAGTTTGAGCATGGGAAGAACTAGCAGTTTGAGCATGGGAAGAACTAGCAGTTTGAGCATGGGAAGAACTAGCAGTTTGAGCATGGGAAGAACTAGCAGTTTGAGCATGGGAAGAACTAGCAGTTTGAGCATGGGAAGAACTAGCAGTTTGAGCATGGGAAGAACTAGCAGTTTGAGCATGGGAAGAACTAGCAGTTTGAGCATGGGAAGAACTAGCAGTTTGAGCATGGGAAGAACTAGCAGTTTTGAGAGACCCTCAGCACTCAAACACCACCTCAGTCCAACCCAACTGGCACGATAAGGAATTCAGCCGCTGCTATGTATCCATTGGAAGTCACGCAGCAATGTTTGCATCAAGTCACACCGACTGCGGACGCGAGCCCTGTGCTTGAGTACTGGGCCAAACAAGCTACACGTGCAAGCACCTCCGGAAATAAGGCCGTTGATGCAGTGAGACAAGAAGCATTTCACGTGCTCGGGATCGAGTTACTGATGAAAGCTAGGACGGCGGCAAACTCTACTTTGGGATGTCGTCTGGATGACTAGAGGCTCCACTGTCAGAATACGAGCTAGTGAGGAGCTAGTGAAGAAAGCTGAAAGGAACCAAGGAACCAAGGAGACAAGGACCAAGGAGCCAAGGACCAAGGAGCCAAGGACCAAGGAGCCAAGGAGCCAAGGAACCTGAAAGGAAGCTAGTGAAGGAAGCTAGTGAAGGAAGCTAGTGAAGGAAGCTGGTCGGTATTGTCACGACGCCGGTGTACCACTACGCGCATCACTATTGAGGTAGCACTACTGAATAGACTAACTGTATGTTGTGACAGTGCCGGACCATACTAGCAACTCATACTAGCTCGTCTTTCGGTGCATGATACATTCCTGTTGCCATGATGCATGCTGTTGAAAGCTTTGAATGCTTTGAATGCTCTGAGTTCTTTGAATGCTGTTCGTGGTGTACGGGTGTATGTGATGGTGTACGGGTGTGTGGTGCACGGGTGTGTGCCCTCACCTCCACTCGCGCAACACCTCCCACCACATGGACAGATCAGGCATCACGGCGCTTACGAAAGCCTTCGTCCGCGTGCAGGGCGCGGACCTGGCCAAGTTCCTCAACGGGCTTCTCACCACGCGTCTCGTGCCCAACGCTGTGAAGAAAAAGCAGCACACCATCTCCAACGACGAGCACAGACACTGGCGGCTCTCCGAGGCCATCGACTTGCTGAAGAACTGGGGGGCCATGCACGAAGACATCTACGATCCTGACAAGAATATATGGGTGCGGAGGGATGGCGTGTACTCCATGTTTCTCAACTCCAAGGGGAGGGTGATTAACGACTGTTTCAACTACCCCTATCCGTTCCACAGCGGTGCCAAGGCCATCCAGGAAGGGGTCCAGGGGGTCCAGGGGGTCCACAGCGGTGCCAAGGCCATACAGGAAGGGGTCCAGGGGGTCCAGGGGGTCCAGGGGGTCCAAGGGGTCCAAGGGGTCCAGGAAGGGAACCCCTACCTCCAGCCGCCGGCATACGTTCTTGAAGTCCACCCCAGGTACAAGCGCCTGCTTCTCCTGCTTCTCCGCATACACAAGTTGAGCGCACGTGTCTCGTTTGACACACCGCAGCTCTTTTCCTACTACTACTACAACGACTCGCCAGAATATGAGCAGTGGGCCGAGGACATGCAGGAACGCTACTTCCTCACGACGACCCCTCAGGCCGCTGTCGCCAATGCGGACTTGTTCATCCAGGACCTCGTCAGCCCGCAGGAGGCGGAGCATGTGCAGTGCTTTGCCTTCGACAATCGCATCCCCAACCTCGGGCTCAAGATCGTCTCCAGCAAGGAGTACGCGCAGCCAGAGGAGTTGCTTTCGCCCGCGTTTCGGGCCCGCTTCCCAGCACGCCAGGTGTCGGAGGCGGAGGTGTTGGAGAGACGCATGCGGGACGGGCTCTTTGAAACGGCAGATGCGCCGCCGGCCGCCACGTTGCTCCCGTTCGAGGCCAATTTGGACTACATCAATGGTCTCTCTGTGGATAAGGGCTGCTACGTGGGCCAAGAGTTGACCATCCGCACTTTGAATGGCGGAGTGATCCGGAAACGGATTGTTCCGGTGGAGTTTCTGGCGGACGTGGAGTCTCTTTTGGGCGATACAGACGTGAGCGACGTTGAGGTCCGCCGGATGGGGGAAGCTGGTGCCGGCCCTGCGTCGCTGTCGCCGTCGCCCTTCGGTTCCGAGTCGCCCTTCGGTTCAAAGTCGCCTTCCGTTTCAAAGTCGCCCTCCGGTTCAAAGTCGCCCTTCGGCTCTCCGTTTGGGACGCCCGCCGCGGCGAAACCCAGAAGAGGAAAACTCGCAAAACTCTTGGCCGTCAAGAAAAACCTCGGGTTCATGTTGGTGGCGGTGGAAGAGGTGGAGAAGAACTGCCAGTTTGGCGTGGTGCTCGGCGACCGTGTCGTGCGTGCCACCGCGAGTATTCCGGAGTGGTGGCCCGTTGAATAGCGCGGTAAGTAGCAAATAGCATGAACGGCTGTCTGTTCCGGGGCACCAGTGCCGGGACACCAGTTCCGGCACACCAGTTCCGGCACACCAGTTCCGGCACACCAGTTCCGGGGCACCACCGCGGTAGCATGGCACGTGACTTTGACACGTGACCCCGCACGTGAGCGCACGTGCCCGCTACCGCGCAGCTGCTCACAGCGCACGCCGCCCCGCCTTGCCACCACATGTACAAACTCAGAACCGTCCTCCGCGGCCACGAGCTGGATGTGCGTGGCATTGCTGCCGTTGGCGACGCCTTGCTCGTAACCGGGTCACGTGATGCCACCGCCCGTCTGTGGGACCTCTCCGTGCCGCTCGACTACAACTCCGACGGCACCATCTGCTTCAGCTCCCCCACGGGGGCGTTTATCAACTGTGTGGCGTCTGTAAATTCCGCCCTCACTGGCCTGCTTGTGGCGTGTGGCGGAAAGGACGCAATTGTCTATCTCACCGACACCCATGAATCGTTTCTGAAACCAGGCGACGACGTGGGCAAGTTCCAGTTAGTGGGCCACGCAGCCAACGTGTGTTCCCTAGACTACAAGCAGGACCACCTTATCTCCGGGTCGTGGGACTGCACGGCCAAGTCATGGGATTTGGCGTCGTTTTCCGTGAAGCACGACTTGATTGGCCATTCTGCAGCCGTGTGGGATGCCAAAGTGTTGGACGCAGACGACGACGTTTACCTCACGTGTTCTGCGGACAAGACCATCCGCAAATGGAAGGGCGCCGAACAAGTGGCGTGTTTCCGGGGCCACTCGGACGTGGTTCGCAAGCTCTTGGTGTTTCCCGGAGGAAAGACGTTTGCCTCTGCCTCCAACGACTGCACCATCAAAATCTGGGACGCGGAGACGGGCGCTTTGCAGCACACTTTGCAGGGGCACGACTCTTTCATTTACGACTTGGCTCTACTCCCCAATGGGGACATTGTGTCGACGGCAGAAGACAGGTCGGTGAGGATATGGAGGGACTTTGCCATCCTGCAGGTGATCACGCTCCCCTGCATCTCCGTGTGGTGTGTGTGTGTGTTGCCCAACAACGACTTTGCCGTGGGGGGCTCTGACAAACAGGTGTACGTGTTCACGCGGGAGAGTGGCCGTTACGCTACGAGTGAGGCCATTGCTGCGCTTGAGGACGCGGTGCGGCTGTCTGCCATCTCCGAGCAGTCGTTGGACGACTTGAAGAAGACTGATGTCCCGGGGTACGAGCGCTTGGACCAGCCTGGGAAGGAAGAGGGCCACGTGATCACCGTCAAAAGCCCCGTGGGTGTGATCGAGGCCCACCAGTGGTCTGCGGGACAGTGGGTGAAGATCGGCGACGTGGTGAGCTCCGGTGGAGGGTCGTCGAGCAAGGTGCAGTACCAGGGCCAGGAGTACGACTACGTTTTCGATGTGGACGTTGAAGACGGAAAGCCGCCCTTGAAGTTGCCCTTCAACGCCACCGAGAATCCGTACGCTGCGGCGGAGAGGTTCTTGGCCAACAACGATTTGCCCTCGTCCTACACCGAGGAGGTGGTGCAGTTCATCAACAAGAACACCGCAGGGTTCCAGATGGGCGGGCTGGTGGCAGAGGACCCATACACGCAGCGGTCGGCAGCAGAGAACCCATACACGCAGCGGCCAGAGTCCGCAGATTCGCTTGTGGATCCTCCCCTCTTCCCCGAGACAACGGCCATAACCTACGACGATTTCAAGGCCGCTTCGTTGTCCAACGGGTTTTCCAAGTTGAACGCCCAGCAGCTGCACTTTGGCTTCGACACCAAAGAAGTTGCCCGTGTGCAGTCGGCCCTAAGCAACCTCACGTCCAAAGACGCCATGCATCTCATCCTGGCGGTGGTGCCCAGAATTCTCTCCAAGTGGGAGAAGTCACAGAGGCTCATTGGCTTCGACCTCTTGAGAATAGCAATCTCCAGAGTGTCTACCGCAGACTTGATCCAGTCCACCGACGAGGCAGAGGCCATCTACAAGCTTCTTTTTGCCACGCTTGAGGACATTACCGAAGACGATGTTACTATCTTCATGATGATCGCCAAAGTGTTGAGTAACTTGGCCAACAGCACGCTTTTCATGCAGATCTTCTTAACGGTGGAGGACGGTGGCCTGGTGCTGTTGAACGAGTACTTTGACGAGCTCTCGCAGCATTTGACGGTGTTGATCAAAATCATGACGTCCTCTGAAGTTGCCAGTGCACACAAGCACTTTGGCATGGCATACACGGCCATAGCGCTGTACTTGTTCAATCTCCTGGCCCGCTTCAAGAGCTACTTGGGTGCCAATGCGGCCACACTGGCCACTATCATGGGACTTTTGGAGGATGTTGGCGAGGACTTGGCGCGTTCGGGCGAGGAGGCTCTGTACCGGTTGGCAGTAGCCTATGGCAACTTCCACTACTATGACCGCTCGCTTGCGCAGCCGCACTGGTATCAGGTGATCCAGGCTCTCCACCAGACCGAGCGCTTCCAGACTGTGTACAGAGAGATTGACGCTGATTAAGCGTGAGATGGGCTGCGGAGCTGCTGCTGACTGCGGAGCTGCTGCTGACTGCGGAGCTGCTGCTGACTGCGGTGCTGCTGCTGACTGCGGTGCTGCTGCTGACTGCGGAGCTGCTGCTGACTGCGGTGCTGCTGCTGACTGCGGAGCTGCTGCTGACTGCGGAGCTGCTGCTGACTGTGGTGCTGCTGCTGACTGCGGAGCTGCTGCTGACTGCGGAGCTGCTGCTGACTGCGGAGCTGCTGCTGACTGCTGACGGCTACTGACTGCTGACGGCTACTGACTGCTGGCAAGCAGCAAAGCCTAAACAGTGCGGTCACGTGATGCTCTCGCGCGCACATCTCGATAAGCGTCTGCACCGCACCTCCCCATGAGCAGCGTAAAGATCCGCCGAGGCGTGGTGGTGCCCTTGGCCGTGTTTACGCTAGTGGTGGTCGTTCTTTTCGTGACGGGCTCGAAGTCACCTGATGTGGCTCTGCGTTTGAAGCATTTCGGCATCTCGGGCCACCGCAACCCCGAGCTGTACGATGACGAGGGAGACACCAGCGCCGAGCGCCTAGCCCAGTACTTGGGCAGCTCCGACGGCGCCCACAACGAAGAGCCCGGGCTGGACGCAGGCACAGCCAGGGAGGAGCAGCTCCGGATGGCCGGCAAGTACGGCGTGGAGATGCCCGTTTCGCTGGTGCCGGCCAAGGAGTATCCGCTCGTGGCGCCCCCCAGCGACGAGACGGTGGGCGGCGGATTCGGGTTCCGGCTCTACACGCACAACGTCAAGAACGGCGCCCACCTGGACCTCGTCAAGGGCGAGGTGGCGTGGAAACACCGCAAACTGCACGTGGTCAGTTCCATCAAGGCGCATACGCCGGCAAACAGCATTGTGGCGCTCCAGGAGCCTGTGAAGTTTCAGTTGGACGAGGTGATGCAGCTGTTGAACCGGTACTCCAGCAAGGAGCGGCCGGAGTGGAGTGCATACGGCGGCGGGCGGATCGACGGCCACGGCGAAGGCGAATTCGTGCCGATACTTGTGCGGGGCGCCGAGTGGGAGGTGGTCTTCCACGACACGTTTTGGTTGAACGAGAAGGACGAACGCAGCTCGTACACGGGGTGGGACGGCAAGTACCCCCGGATATGCACGTACGTGACGCTCAAGCACCGGCAGACCGGCAACCACATCAATGTGTTCAACACACACTTCGACCACAAGGGCAGCGTGGCACGCACAGAGTCGGCAAAGTTGGTCATGGCGAAAATGGACGCCATCAACGGCTGGCCGCTGTTCCTAGTGGGCGACTTGAATGCAGAGCCGACGGATGCCAGCTACTTGGCGCTCTCGCAGGTGTATGCAGACAGCCACACGCTCGTGAATTCGGAGAACCGGTACGGGCACCACGAGTGGACGGTGACGGGGTTCCTGGGGCAGTTTGAGGCGGACGCCAAGCGGATAGACTACATTTTCTCGCCGGGCTACGTGCGGCGAGAATGGGAGGGTGTGTGTGAGGCGAAGCGGGAGTTTGATGTGCGGCTCCGGGGGTACGGCTTGATGCATTCCAAGTTTGGGGGAGTGTACATGAGCGACCACCGGCCATTGGTAGGAGACTTTGAGATGATCAAGTGCAATGACTGACACTTCTACTCACTTCTACACACTTCTACACACTTCTACTCACTTCTACTCACTTCTAGAGTGCACTAGATGTAGTAAAACTACGTTAACTTCAAAAGTACACTGTACACACTCTCTCTCTAATTTACTCTCTAATTAACTCTCTCTAATTAACTCTCTCTAATTAACTCTCTCTAATTTACTCTCTAATTTACTCTCTCTAATTTACTCCACAAAAGTGAGCCGCGCACGACGCGAAAAAAACTCAGCTCTAGCCCCAGCGCTTCCCTACTCACCACGCCATGTCCTACGACGATATTGAAAACGCAGTGCCCGACATCGTGATCGGGTCCACGCTCGACGAAAACGACAACGACGCCGTCTACACGCACGACGCCGAGTCCGGCGCCGATGAGGAGGAGGCAGAGCCCCCCAAGGAAAAGAAGTCCGTGGCGTTCGCTGGCTTGGAGGACGAGTACGACGAGGACGAAGCCCGCAGGGAGTTCGAGGAGGGCGGCGGGTTGCCCGAGCAGCCGGAAAACCCCGACTTCGCCACGTTGACGCCGCTCTCGCACGACATCATCAACAGGCAGGCCACCATCAACATCGGAACCATCGGGCACGTGGCGCACGGCAAGTCCACGGTGGTCCGGGCCATCTCCGGCGTGCAGACGGTGCGGTTCAAGGACGAGTTGGAGAGAAACATCACCATCAAGTTGGGCTACGCCAACGCCAAGATCTACCGCTGTGACAACGCCAGCTGCGAGGCGCCCGGCTGCTACCGCTCGTTCAAGTCGGACAAAGAAATACATCCCAAGTGCCAGCAGCCCGGCTGCGAGGGCCGCTACTCGTTGGTGCGCCACGTGTCGTTCGTGGACTGCCCGGGGCACGACATCTTGATGAGCACCATGTTGTCGGGCGCCGCCGTGATGGACGCGGCGCTCCTCTTGGTGGCGGGCAACGAGTCGTGCCCGCAGCCGCAGACGTCGGAGCACTTGGCGGCCATCGAGATCATGAAGTTGAAGCACGTGATCATCTTGCAGAACAAGGTGGACTTGATGCGGGAGGAGTCTGCGTTGGACCACCAGAAGTCCATCTTGAACTTCATCCGGGGCACCATTGCGGACGGCGCGCCCATCGTGCCCATCTCGGCGCAGTTGAAGTACAACATCGACGCCGTCAACCAGATCATATGCGACTACATCCCCGTGCCGCCCAGAGACTTCTTGGCGTCGCCCCGGTTGATTGTCATCCGGTCGTTTGACGTCAACAAGCCGGGCGCGGAGATCGACGACTTGAAGGGCGGTGTGGCCGGCGGCTCCATTTTGAACGGAGTGTTCAAGATCGGCGACGAGATCGAGATCAGGCCGGGCATCGTGACCAAGGACGACAACGGCAAGATCCAGTGCAAGCCCATCTTCTCCAACATCGTGTCGTTGTTTGCCGAGCACAACGACTTGAAGTTTGCCGTGCCCGGAGGCTTGATCGGAGTGGGCACCAAGGTGGACCCCACGTTGTGCAGAGCCGACCGCTTGGTGGGCCAGGTGGTGGGGTCCAAGGGCAACTTGCCGTCGATCTACACGGACATCGAGATCAACTTCTTCCTTTTGCGGAGATTGTTGGGAGTCAAGACCGAGGGCGCCAAGCAGGGCGCCAAGGTGCGCAACTTGGAGACGGGCGAGGTGTTGATGGTGAACATCGGCTCCACGGCCACGGGCGCACGTGTGATTGCCGTGAAGGCCGACATGGCGCGGTTGCAGTTGACGTCGCCAGCATGCACAGAGGTGAACGAGAAGATTGCTTTGTCGAGAAGAATCGAGAAGCACTGGCGGTTGATTGGCTGGGCCACCATCAAGAAGGGAACCACTTTGGACCCTGTGGCATGAGGCTGCCGAGGGTGTAGCAATGTTGAACCTGAATAGAAGGCTACTAATAACAATCGTCTGACGGGCACTGGCGTAGTGGTCCGCATTTATCATGACAGTCCGGGGTGCAGGTCTGGAGCTAAGTTCTGAACTATGTGGAATACCTGACAAAGCGGGTAAAAAGACATGACGCTATAAATGGAGGATTTATCTCTGTATTTACGCCTATCTGATTTCTGACATAAGACTGCGACTAGCGTGCCATTTATAAATGAAGGATGACGGTAGTGACAAACAATTCACAGACCTAGAGTGCATCACATGCAATCAATGTAAAGGACAGGCGGGCAGGTGAGGAGCAGTGTCTTAGTGTTTGTATGACTTACTTAGGTGTAACTAGGTGTAACTTAGATGTACTATTAGGTAAAGTACTAGTTTGATGTATTAAGCTTGTGAATCTTTTGTGCTACTAGTACTTGTTAGCTTAGAGCATCACTTCATGAGTTAGTGGTATTGGTACTTGTTAGAGTGACTAACTACACTATACTACTACACTACTATACTACTACACTACTACACTACTACACTATACTACTACACTACTACACTACTACACTATACTACTACACTACTACACTACTACACTATACTACTACACTACTACACTACTATTGCTAAATTTCGAATACGTCGATACTGAACTAGCGTTCTTTTGTGATGCTTCAATAAGAATCCGGTGAAGATATAGCCCACCGTTGAGTACCGATGAGGTGAAGCAGGCGTCAAATGATGTCACGAGTTAGGTAAATGAGTCCAGGTCAGGTATGGTGGCTGAACGACATCATTGGCATTGGTAGGCTCAAAAACCTCTATGATTGTGTCTACCATGGTAGGTCTAACAACTACTCCACTACTCCACTACTCCACTACTCTACTACTCTACTACTCCACTACTCTACTACTCTACTACTCTACTACTCTACTACTCTACTACTCTACTACTCTACCTACTATATAGCCCACTGTACTTCACTATCTACTTCACTAACTACTACACTATCTACTATACTACACTGATTACTACACTACCCACTACATTACCTACTACACTATCTACTACATTACCTACTACCACCTACTACTACCTACTACTACCTACTACTACTTACTACTACCTACTACTTACTACTACCTACTACTACCTACACACTACTATACTACTTACTACTACACTATCTACTATACTACACTGATTACTACACTACCCACTACATTACCTACTACCACCTACTACTACCTACTACTACCTACTACTACTTACTACTACCCACTACTTACTACTACCTACTACTACCTACACACTACTATACTACCTACACACTACTATACTACCTACACACTACTATACTACCTACACACTATTATACTACCTACACACTATTATACTACCTACACACTACCCACACGCTCTCTAGCCAGCCTTGTCTCCCATACATTGCTAGTAGATAAAACGCATCATTAATTGTGGTGCTCATTGGATCCTTCAAGGCCTGTCTTGGCTAGTCAGTCCCAGCATCAGTGGAGCCAGCGCAGTTACCCGTAGAATAGTGCTCAGTTGTTCAAGTGATAATAACGCTAGTATTATGGCCAGTAAAATCTAATTTGACTTAGTTCACAGTACTCTGGTATGCCAGTGTGCTAAGTAGTTTAGTAAAAGTTCTCTTCCTTGCACCTGTGCTAGTATGTGCTCATCACAGCTTACTTGCCAGCATAGACTCCATCACTGAGCTAGTAGGCAGTTATTTATCTTCAGATGTGATCTAGATGGTGTAGTTGGGTTTGCCAGTGTTATAGTGCTAGTTTGAGCTCAATGATAACGTACTTGCACTATAGAACTAGGCAACTTGAGTCGTGTAGGGACGTTCCTGGAAAGAAGTTTGCTTTGGCATGTCTTACTAGCCTTAGAAGCCGCTCAATAGGCTAGGGCGGATGGGCAGGTGACTGCGGTCTGACAGAGTGAAAGAGTTGCTGTAGATCGTGTAGATGTAAATGTATCCAAGTAATAATTGATCTAAGTGAAGTAATTAGTGATCTAAGTAATAAGTGATCTAAGTGAAGTAATTTAAGCGGATCTTTGTGATCAGATCTTTGTGATCTTGTACACTAGAAGCAAGTGTGGTGGTACATAGTAATACGTGTTGATGATTAGTCAATTGTAGAAGTCTAGCACCTATCTGCAGAGCAAGCTTCTGCACCTGTTATAGACCCTTGGCTACCTAAGTATCGGCACCTAACATGGAGTGGCATGTCAACTATTTATTGTTTGGCAGCACTTGGTAGTGGAGGATTGTAGCATGTGGCTACTCAGACTGCAGTGATGGATAGTCAGGATCAGGGTACTAGGGAGTGTATGAATAACACACATTTTGTAGTCTAGTGCAGGCCCTATTGTCTAGCACAGTATTGTACACACGTAGTAAACGTATGGTACGTAGAGTACATGCGTATTGTACGGTACAGCCTACACAGCAGTCTAAGTACCACACTGAGAAATGTGGTCTGTGGTTCAGAATAGACCAGTCACTGTCTATTCGAGTCTTTCTAAGTCAAAATCTAACACATTTGCGCTGGGTGTTGTACGGTTGGGCATCAACTACGTGGTAAACTGCAGATCCATGGGTCGTGTATGCAGGTCCGCCAGCCCATAGAGTTGGCATGTCCTGCAGACCGCGATGGACGAGTGCTGCACGGCACCGGAATGGTCACGTGCCTCCAATAGGCCTCGAGCCGGCGGCCTCCTGGGCAGTCCACAGGCCAGCTGGGAGTTTTGCAGAGAGGTGTGATTTTGTAGAGGCCGGGACGAGTGCAAAGAGGCCAAAAACACCGAAACGTCTTGTTTTTTGCGCAGGATGAAACGACCTGGGTCAATAGGTCGGAACTGGATATAAGCCCCGGGTTTGAAAGCCGGTCTGAACCGGTCTGAACCGGTCTGAAAGCCGGCTCTGCCCCTCACTCGGTATCTCTAGGTAGTCAGTTACTGCCACGGATTAGTCCAAATAAATGGCAAGCTAGGCGTCTATAAACATGTTTGTTGTATTATTATGATCTGTTATTCAATGGCGGTTGCACATTGTGTGATGTCAAGCCAGTCTCAAGCCACTCTGTGTCACTCTCTGTCACTCTCTCTGTCACTCTCTGTGTCACTCTCTGTGTCACTCTCTGTGTCACTCTGTGTCTTTCATCATTCTTATTATCTTTCTTGACACGTTTCCTGGCCTCCACTCGTCTTAATGACCACAACCCTATCTCACCCTCCCACAATCTGCATGGCCCGCACATACTGGTCACTGCGGACAAAGTTCACGTACGGGTCCGTCTCCATGAGCCGGTAGATGGAGCACGCAATGCGCCGGAACACCACGTAAGCATTGTCGAGCGGCTCGAGAATCTTGGTCAACTCGCTGCTATCGCTGTCCTCCCGCTCGAAAAACAGGTGCTTCTCCAGCACCGGCGTCTGCATGTAGTTGCGGAGGTCGTCGTGGGCCGGGCTGGCACTGCCGCTTTCAAACACCCGGTCGAGCTGCTGCTGCAAGTCAAAGCCAATGTTGAGGTTGCACGGGGCGTGCGGCGAGAAGTACTTGGCGTAGAGCTGCTGCGCCATGAAGAGCCGCTTTCGGACAAGCGAGCTGGCTGCCTTGAGCACCGCCTCCCGCTTGCGCTGGTCCGCGTCCTCGTGGTAGAGCCGCACCAAGTCCTTGCTCTGCTGCTTCTGCAGCAGAAACTCGTCGATCTGCGTGTATGCGTCGAGGTTCTCTGCACACTGCTCCCTTTCGAGGTGCTTGCGGAAGAGGAAGCACAAGCCGGGGTCGAGCAAGATAGCCCTGAGGCTGTGCTCCATGGACCGGTCGGACTTTTCCGACCGCTCCGATGCCCGGGGCGACTTGTCGCCCTCGCGCCGTGCACCGCTGTCCAAGGTCCTCTCCGAACCGTCCGATTCCCGCCTTGCACGCCGGCGGCTGGGGTCCGAGTCCGTCTCGAAAGTCTTGCCCACGCCGTCTGCTCTGCACATCAACGAGCTCTCCAGCTGCTCGTCCCACGTGCGGCTCGGCACCTTCACCACCCGGTTCTGGCAGAAGTCCCACTGGCACGTGGCCTGCGACGACAACGTGTAGAGCACCTCCCGCTCCGGCACAAACTTGTCCCAGACGTCCCTCGGGCTCACCGCCACGATCAACCCGTGCCGCAACAAGATCTGGCCGATGGCCACCGCCTCCCCGACACTGTATAGGGTGGAGCAGTCCATGAGCCACTGCACAAACGCTTTGCCCGAGAAGCAGTACGGGATGCACGTCTTGGAGTCCTTGAGCACGCGGTTGTGGAACACCCGCACGCCCGACCCCGACTCGAAGTACTGGATGTGGCAGTCCGACTCCGGGTTCAGAAAATACCGGTGGTAGAACGGCGACTCCACCACGAGGCTGGGGCTGTGGCTGAGCAAGGACTGCTGGTTGAAGCCGAGCGCCGGCACCTGCCAGCCGTCCGGAGCCTGAAGCTTCTTGGTCTGCATCTCCGTCGACGCCTCGTGCTTGGCGCTGGGCGACCACACGTGCGGCGCCGGCCCAAACATCTCCGACGTCAACACGTGGTTGAAGTACTCCGAGTACACGGCGCGGCTGGTGGCCTTGGACCGGCGGAACACGAACAACCGCATGGTGTTGAAGTTGGACTTGATCACCTCGGGCATCTGGTCGAGCCGGAGACCCACGTCCTCGTAGAACCGCTGCGCCAACGCCGTGCCCTTGGGCGTGATCTGCACGGTGGTGTTCTGGCTGGTCAACCCGGACGCCGTCCTGCATGCAGGATCGTGGAGGAAGTGGCACAGGAAGTATTTTTTCAACAACTCGTACGCCGTGTGGGGCTCCACGGAGTAGGCGATTTGGGCGTCCTGCAGCCCCAAGTCGAGCTTGAGGTTGTGCATGTGGCCAATGGCCGTGGACACGTCGAACGAGAAGGGCGGGGGTCTCTTGGCAAACACCTCGATTTTCTTCAAGTACGACTTTTCCGCTGGTTTTTTCACCGTTCCGGTGGCACTCAAGCCCAACTGCCGGATGAGAACTGCAAAGATGGCAATGAAGTTGCGTTCGCTGATGTCGGAGGACGCCGCATCGCGGAGGGTAAGGAACTGGCTCTCAGCCATTGAAGCAAGGGAAACACAAGACAAACAGAGGGAGCAGCAAAGAAGCAGAAAGAAGCAGAAAGAAGCACCAAAGAAGCACCAAAGAAGCACCAAAGAAGGCTGGGAGCGCTTTGGCCGGACGTCCTGCCGCTTAAGTACTGCGCGAACAAGGTTGACACATCAATGCGGCCCTGCACACAGCCCGACATGAAACGCACCGTGCATAAACGATCCGCCGCACTCAGGTACCACTTGGTGTCTCAGATGCACCGGCGGCCAGTGGTTGGGCCAACAGCAAGTAGCAATGTTTCAGCCGCCAGCCGGGCGGGCTAGACCCTTCTCGGGCGTTCCTGCAGGCTGCCTGGCCGCTGCTTCCCGCTCAAGTCGCCGCTCCTGCTTCCCAAGCTGCCGCTCCTGCTTCCCAAGCTGCCGCTCCTGCTTCCCAAGCTGCCGCTCCTGCTTCCCAAGCTGCCGCTCCTGCTTCCCAAGCTGCCGCTCACAACTTGGTGTACCGCTTCAATGTGTCCGGCACCGTGTGTCCCAACTCGTCCAAAGAGACATCCACAAGAAGCATTTTGTCATCGGCAAGGCTCATCTCCTTGTTTCGGTTATAGTTGTTGTGGGCATTGACCTCGCTGTTGGTGGTGATCACATCGAGAAGAAGCCCATACGCGTACAAGCTGGCCCAGCTGTCCTTGAGCGCCTTTGCGCTCATGATGGACCGCGTCACCTTGATTCCAGCCAAACTCAAGTTGTCGATGGACGAGGTTTTCGACGTCAACGTGGTTGCCTCCAAGTTGGAGCTCTTGACCATGGTCTCGTACTCCTTGTAGGCCAACTTGAAGTTGACTTGCTTGATGTCGGACTTCGCAACCCACCGCGCTCCGGCAATGAGAAGCAACTTCTCCACCTCCGACAAGCTGTCGATTTGTCCGTTGACGGAGTCTCTGGTCATGTTGTGGAACGCCACGTCGAATTTGCGCGGCAGTAGGAACGGCTCGTGCACCGTGATGCTCTTGACGGGCAAGCAGCAGCAGTTGAGAAGGTGCTTGTAGTTCCGGGTGGAGGCAAAAACCTCGGCCACGATCCGCTGCAAAGAAAGCCCGGGCGTTGCGCCTTCCATCTTGCCCGCCGTACTGGAGGCTTTCGCAGGGTACAACTGGTCTCTGACGTGCAGGTTCCAGGCGTGCGGGTATTCGGGGTCGTCGAAGGCAGCGAAGTCGGAGGAGTCGATGGTCAACGACACCTCTGCGTTCTCACAAAAAGTGGCCAAGGAGTCCGGTTTCTTCGTCTCGATGATGCGCTGGCTGAACCTGCTCCGCACGCGCTTCTCCAAGTTCTCTCGGATGGCGATGTTCTGCGTGATCCCGAGCAAGCAGATGGGGATTCTGGACAGCTGGCAGAGATCTAGCAAGTTGTAGAGCAACGTCTGGCGCAGCGTGCGCGTGTACTCGTCGATGTGGTCGATGATGATGAGAATGCGGATGGTTTCCTGGCCGGGGTCGCCATGGGGGTCGCCGTGTGGGTGCAGGTCGAGCTTGTTGAGCGCCGTGAGGATGTTGTCGAAGGTGTCGCTGATGGAGCGCTGCTCGAAGGCACTCTCGGCCACCGACGTCGACAAGCCCTTGACCTGGGTGTCGAGCTGCCGGGCAAACTCGCGGATGGCCGCGTGGTCGGAACGGTGCATGTCGCCGCCGAGCCGGATGACGATGAAGGTCTTGGGGTAGCGGGAGCGCATGGTTTCCAAGGCCCTCTCCACGATCAACGACTTCCCTGTGCCACTGGGGCCCATGAGGAAGGCCGTGTGGCTCTCGGAGCTGGACACGGTCTGCTCGAAGAGCGAGCACACGTCGTTGAAGGGCGCCTTTAGCGACGGCTGCAACAGCGGGATGCGGAATCCGTGGATTTGCTGGAGAACAGTAGACTTGAGGAGGCACACGTCGTGCTGGGATGCCAGAACAGGGCCGGGGAGGGGCAGGTGGTCTTCGGGTTCGGACTCCAGCGACACCAATTCGCAGAACCTGGCGGGGCGATTTAGTTCGTTTTCGTCGGGGGAAAGGTCGGAGGCATAGCCATTTTGTGAGGGGTTTGATTGATATGGTGAATCTTGCTGTGCGTCTTCTGGCTGTACCTGTTGGACTGGCTGTTGGACTGGCTCCTGTACTGCCTCTTGGTCTGCCTCTTGTTCCGTCTCTTCTTCTGCCTCTTGTTCCGTCTCTTCTTCTGCCTCTTGTTCCGTCTCTTCTTCTGCCTCTTGCACTAGCTCTTGCACCTCTTGGTCTGTCTCTCGTTCTGCCTCTTGTACTAGCTCTTGCACCAGTTCTGTCTCTGGTTGTTGTACTAGCTCTTGCACCAGTTCTGTCTCTTGGCCTGCCTCTTGTACCTCCACCCCTAGCGTCCCAGATGTCTTCACCGACCCCGTATCCGCCAGCCCTCCCAGCTCTCCCCCCACCGCAGGCTTCTCCCTCTTCTCAATCCACGCAAGCATCTTCTGTCGGTAGTCCTCGTCCATAGGCACGAGATACACCTTCCTTCTCCGGTGCACGGCCTGGGGGGAGGGCTGGGGAGAGGACTGCACGGAGACCAGCGGCTCAGCAGGGTCGGCGCCGGCCTTGTCCAACTTCCTCAACTTCTTCTGGATCTTGGCCTGTTTCCGTAGCAAGCGGCGCTTCTTTTTCTCGCGCAAGTACTCGTTCAAGCCGTCCTGGCCCACGAGCACCACATTGCGTTTCCTGTCTGGGGAAGCGGCATCCGCAGAGTCGATAGCAGAATCGACAGCAGCACCAGAGTCGCCAGAGCCGCCAGAACCGCCAGAGCCGCCAGCCTTGCTCTTCATGCGCACGTTGAAAGCGTAGTCCAAGCCCGGCTTGGGCGCGTGCCGCGGCTTGAAATGCAGCAAGAACTTATCGTTCTTCAAGTCGTTGTACGAGTACTCCTTGATGGAGTCGAACTCGCCCTCCAAGTCGATGTACTCGGGCATGTGGTGCAGTTGTAGTGGCTGTAGACCATGCAGTATGGAACCTTGCGATACACGTCTCTGGACATCAGTACACCGGCCAATATGCAGTATAGAGTCATACCGGCTCATGATCCAGGCTTGATAGCTTACACTGACCGGTTACACAGTAGTTGCAATTCCTTGATTGTGGAAGTGCTTCAGTCTGTTCACAGCTGGACTATGGTTAAAGAACGAAGCTAGAGACGTCTTTAAAACAAGTTTGTGATAGAGTCTTGAGTTTTCGAGATAGCAGAAACGATCATATCAGACTAAAAATACGGCTAGATGAAGTCCAGTGGATGGATAGCTCCGGGTTCCTTTTTATGGAGCTAATAGAACTGCAGTTGAACACCAATAGCACTGTTCATAGATATTATTAGAAGCGTATAACTTGATACAAGATAGACTAGTATCAATATCCCCAGTATGTAGGATATCTCTTTATTAATCCAGAGATCAAACATGGAATGAACTATCTAATCAGTACACTGATGAATAATACGTCGATGCAACTGCCACATAATTGGAAGCTATTTCTCGGAATACTTTGTCATTAGATAATATCAGTAAACATAAACTACTATGGATGGATACGCAGATATGGAATAGTGACTGCACTGCTAAATAAGTCTGCTAGAGTCTGCTAAATGCTAATAGACGTTGTATAGACAGGTATGGAGCTGAGTTTACTGTTTTTATGTGTATGTGCTAACTATGACAGACATCTGACAGACTCTCTTGGCTCAATTTGTTTCATTCCGTTCATTCGATCTCTTCTTGATATCTTGATCTTGATTTATCCTCATGACCCTTCAACCTGACTTCTCATTCTGCTAATCACTTGCCTTGAGGTCATACAGCAACTACGGTACAAGCCGTGCGGCAGACTAAGTATAAGTTGATATCGGAGATGAAATACGCCAAGTTATTGGTGATGACGGGCACCCATGTTAGACGCTAAAGTGCTAGATGTTTTGATATCGCTTGTCACGAGTCCTATGATTTTGCGAGAAACAGCATGTTGACATAAAGACAAACTATGTAGGCAAAAAGATGGGTGATGACTTCGTCCACTTCTGTATGGAGAGCAGCTATCTAATATCTTAAATCTTTAGTCAGAGAGGGCCATATAGTTTTTTGTCTATCATACTGCCTTTTGTTTCTCCGTTATCGTATAACAAGCATTTGTGTTTCATTTTCGGTAGCAATGTCTTCCGTCAGCTTTAAGGCGAGCACCCAGCGCCGCTGTCAAGGTTCACTGCCAATTTTTAGTTGTTATTTCCGAAGGTTTGTAGCAAGGGTAGTATTTGCAGGTGTACTTCTGTCTGGTGAGTACGTTTTCGGCAGTGTTCTGTCTAACCTATTTCTAGTTGGGTGTGTTTTGAATTTGTTATAAAGACGTTTGGTTTCTTTTCGTGTATGACTCTTTGGCTGACTCTGGCTGACTCTGGCTGACTCTGGCTGACACTGGCTGACTCTTTGGTTGCTTCTATTAATGGGTAGTGAGCTTAATTTGTCTAGTGTTTTCTATTGACAAGCAGTACTTAGCAACATCTACAGTTAAAGATTTTACTACTTCTTTGTTTCTATGTGATTTTTGGTAGAGCATTTCTGAAAGTCAAAGTAGAGTAGGCATTTCTGAAAGTCAAAGTAGAGTAGGCATTTCTGAAAGTCAAAGTAGAGTAGGCATTTCTGAAAGTCAAAGTAGACTAGGCCTGTAGTAGGTTATTTCTTTGTTACCAGGTGAAATCTTGTACTGGCAATATAACGCACCTAGCCTCCAACTGTGTTGAGCAATTTATCCTTTGAAAATGTGATTGGTACCTTGGCGCCGTGGCTCTGATAGCCGAACAGCCAAAGCGTGGCGCCAGAGACTGCTAGACTGAAAGAATCAGATACCCAGAGCAAAGCCAATGGACTTGCGCTGTATTCCGGCATGGTGTACTCACCCGTGTCTAGGACCAATGTCCGGAGACTCCGCTAAAAGTATAAGTCTGAGTGTAGAATACTTTAAGAGGGTGACAGGCAAGGGACATTTGAGGGAATGAGTTGGTCAAATACTGAACCTGTGGGTGCAAATGAACTAAAGATATGGTCTACACAAGACTTGTTGGAACTTCCAAAGACGCCTCAGGAAGCATTCTTCCTTGAGGTATCCTGAGGTACGATTTAGAAAGCCTTTTATTGCAGTGGAAAGGGTCAGAGGCAGTTCTGTGGTGTTGGATAGGTCAGCATGTATATTCTAAGGATGTACTACGGAGCAGCTATGTGAGGTCACCAGAAAGCGTTTGAATAAGAGAAATTGTCGATGATCAATGGTTTCGACCCAGTCATCTCTGGGATCTTTCTACAGATCACTAGAGAGCGCACTGGTGATCGGAGAAGTGCCTTGGGACCAGCGTGGGTTCAAAAGAGCCGGGACTAGCGTACGGTAGCGGTACACACGAGATGAGTGAAGAAATTTGAGGAAAAGAGAGTATAGTGCAGAGCTTTAGAGTAGAGTGGTAGTGTAGTAGAGTAGTAGAGTAGTAGAGTAGTAGAGTAGTAGAGTAGTAGTAGAGTCGAAGAGTAGTAGTAGTATAGTGTAGTAGTATAGTAGTATAGAGTAGTAGTATAGTAGTATAGAGTAGTAGTATAGTAGTATAGTAGTATAGTGTAGTAGTATAGTAGTATAGTAGTATAGTGTAGTATAGTGTAATATAGTGTAGTATAGTGTAGTAGTATAGTAGTATAGTAGTATAGTAGTATAGTAGTATAGTGTAGTAGTATAGTAGTATAGTAGTATAGTGTAGTAGTGTAGTAGTATAGAGTATAGTAGTATAGTAGTATAGTGTAGTAGTGTAGTAGTATAGTAGTATAGTAGTATAGAGTAGTAGTGTAGTAGTATAGAGTATAGAGTATAGTAGTTGTCAGATCCGCAGGGTACATTCCATTACCACTGAGGACAATGGTAGCATCTCAGAACGCTTAGACATGTGTACCGTACATTGTCGATCCAAACACCGACCAGCCATCCACACGACCCTACTCTGGTATCTATATAAACCCGGCTCTCCCCCTTGGGAAGAGCCATCGATAAAAACACACCTGATAGGCACCAGACGTTACTACAGAATCTAACAGTAGTGTTGTGTGGAAGTTTAGTAGGATAGTGTAGTAGTATAGCGTAGTAGTATAGTAGTATAGTAGTTGTTAGATTCTCCAGTAGTCTGTGACCTATCAGGTGTTTATTCGTTGATGATCCCCCAGTAAGTGGGAATCTAGGTACTTATATAGTCAAAGCTGAGGCGGTTAGGCGTCACTCCGAGTTACGGTGAATGGATGAGTCACCAATCGTGAGTCATGGTGACTCATAGGCGCCTTTCCTTGGCATTCGTAGGCTCGAAGCTACTACTGTCCTAATGGGTAAGGTGTTACCATGGCGGATCTAACAAGTATAGTAGTATAGTGTAGTATAGTGTAGTATAGTGTAGTATAGTGTAGTATAGTGTAGTATAGTGTAGTATAGTGTAGAGTCCAACCTTGGCAATCACCCTCTTCGCTCATGACATGAGCCTGAGCTACATATTAAAGATCCAAGCCCGAGCAGGAACAGCTCACTAGACATTCATCAACCTAGATCAATCATTTTCTACATTCATTCATAACCTTCTTCTCAGTAATCTGTGATCCGCCAGTGTTCGCAGTCAAGATCAGCCATGCATTCTCTCATTGCACAGGAACTGGATCAGCAGTCACTTTGGTGTTTGATAGTACCTTTATTTACAGGTCAGTAGAGATTTACATGTTATCACGAGAGTAACTAGATCAAAACTTTTGATGAAACGTGAAATAGGTAGAGTGTAATCGATTCCGTATCGTTAGTCGTTGCCAATGTACATGTATGCTGCAGAGTTGCGTTAATGACTGGAGAGACGAGCACGACCAACTGAAAGTAGGATACATGAGTGAGTATGATAATGAATGATAATGAATAATAATGAATGATAATGAATATTAATGAATATTAATGAATAATAATGAATGATAATGAATATTAATGAATATTAATGAATAATAATGAATTATAATGAATAATAATGAATTATAATGAATAATAATGAATAATAATGTAATTATATTAATTCTCCAGTCCCCCATAACTCCATTAAAGTCTGTCAGTACAACTATACCTAAGGATTGTGTGCAGGAGCACGGCGCCGCTCACTTCTCGCACTCGTCTCGTCACCAACACCACCATGACCTTGCCCGAGTCCGTCACCAGCCTCTTGAAGGCCAAGCACTTTGTGCACTTGGCCACGTGTTTCAACAACCAGCCGCACGTGTCGCTCATGAACTACGCCTACTACCACGACTCGGCGCACCACTACATCATCATCTCCACGCCCACCAACACCACCAAGTACGACAACATGACCAGAAACCCCATGGTGTCGTTGCTAGTGCACGACTGGGTCACGTCACGTGCGGACGGCGCCGACCAGGGCAAGCGGAACTCGCTCTTCGAGCTCTTGACCAACATCAACAAGGCCGAGACCAACAGCGTGTCGGTGATGCTCAACGGCGAGGCGGCGGTGATTGCGGCGGACCACAGCCGGTACGAGCTCTACAAGTCGTTGCTCTCGAACAGCGGCTTCAGCGACGACGCGCAGAAGTCCCACTACTTGACCAGCGAGGACATTGCGTTGGTGGCGATCACTGTGAAGTCGTGCAAGGTCACGGACGCCGAGAATAACGTAGAGCTGTATGAATAAACGCTTGTGTGTAGAAAAAAATGCTGGTCCCAGGAATCGAACCTGGGTTTGTTCGGCCACAACGAACTGTACTAACCACTATACGAGACCAGCTTTGGATGCGGAAAAAAGGGCGTGCTATGACATGGGGTTGGGTGGTCTGTGGCCAGTTAACGACCCGATTGACTGCCCTCTTGCTATTGAAGTGATATGTATTGGCTGCTTGCAGCCCTGACTTTTCAACTCAATGATCGTCGTATTACACCAACACCAACACCAACAACATCATACCGCAATCCCTCGCGTTGTCCCTTTGCAGACTCCACCAGCGTCCCCAGGCCTCATTTTATTGGCCTAGGCCAACTAAGGGTGCAAGTGCTGCACTACTTATACAAGCAGGGTCTGGCCTTGGCAGCTTAGAGCACCTAAGCGAGTCCCTAAAGCACTTCTCGCTCATGCAGGCAGCGAAAGATGATCCTGTTTTCTGCTAGCGGTCCTGTTGGTCATTGTGACAATTCTGGATGTCATGTAGGTACGGCCATCCTCGGGGCCAGGCACTCTCGTCACATCCACAGCCAACTACTCTGTTGACAGTTCAAAGCTTGAAAACGGACTTGGAAACTCAGGGCCCTGCTTGTATATGCAGAAGTTCTTGTGTAGAGCGTGCAGAAGGCCCTGATCCAAGAATGCAGCCGATGAAGCTGAGTCCTCACGAACAGTGGCTCGCAAGACATGCTGGCCAAACAAATCATGAAAAGCATGACTGTAAAGAGTTCCTCCGGTTAACACAGAAACCGCTTTTCCAGAACTACTTGTTGCAGGCTGAATGCGGGACAGAGTCGGACTTGGCGCCACACGTGGTCACCGTAAAGAGAATTCCACGTGACAAGGCTCTTGACCTGTGCTAGCCATATTTGGTCTAGTTAAGACCTGAGACTAAGCCTATCTTTGGTGGGGGCATGTCAACCCTACCCACGACTACATGTCTCTTTCTGATGTCTCCTCATTAAGTTCCCTCATTAAGTTCCCTCATTAAGTTCCCTCATTTATTTGCCATTGATTTGCCATTGATTTGCCATTGATTTGCCATTGACACCTATTCAACCATCTTCCTCTTCAACCCATCATTGTTCATAGCTTCTTGTAGCATGTCTCCAAGCCCATGAAAAGCCACGGCGAAGCCCGAGTACCAAGCAGATTTGGGACCAAGGCCTGACGGGTGCCAACGAGATGAGTCAAATTATCTAATTGACGGCCTCTAAGACCGTATCTTCCATCCAAGGAACCAGTCACTAGGGTTCCGCATAAGCATCCTGCACCTCGTCAAGCATGTCATCACTCCATTGTATAATTGACTCTGGTTGACGTGTGTATGGCACTGTGGCCCAGTCCATGTAGTGCAGGACTTAGGAAGTTGCAGCTCCTGGATGTCTCTGGACGTGAGGTGTCGTCACATGCGTCTGGTGCATTGTCTGGTGCATTGTCTGGTTCATTATCTGGTGCATTGTCTGGCTGCATGGTGTGAGCACTGAATAAGAACCACACTTTACCAGACTCAAGTAGTCACCTGGTATACAGCTTACTACACTATGCAGTAAGTACAAGCAATCCTGGCTGATACTTGGTGTGGCGACTATATGCAATTACTGACTGGTAATGATATTCGCGTTCATCACCTCAGTCTTTGTTATAGCAAGACATCATACGAGATTGATTTTCTTGTCATTTATTGGCCTACGGTCTATAAATGTGTTTGTCGGAGAAAACTTCGTGGAGATTGCAGGTGACATGGTGTACTGGGATTCCCCAGGTAAACACTGATAATTATAGCTTTCCCATTATATAGTAGTCAGTCATACACTCGTTCATCTACACATACTCGCCTTATCCAGGCTAGAAAATGGCATCCAAAGTGCAGCAGATGCAGAGCGCTCCGAGACACGCCATCAAACAACTCGTGTTATTGTTGGACGGCTTCTGCTGCTGAACGTAGTACTGCTGCTGCGGCTGCTGCTGGTAGTAGCCGCCCTGTTGCGGGGGGTATCCCTGGTGGCCGCCCTGGTAGCCGCCCTGATAGCCGCCCTGGTAGCCACCCTGGTAGCCGCCCTGGTAGCCGCCCTGGTAGCCACCCTGTTGGTATTGCGGCTGCTGGTTGTAGGACGGCTGCTGGTTGTAGGACGGCTGGCCTCGGGACTGGTCGGCGGGGGGCGGGCCGGAGGGCGCGGACGCATTCTTGCTGTCCCAGTTGGGGGGAGCGCCGGTGGGGGGGTTGTAGGACATGGGAGGCTCGGGGCAGGTGTGGAGGCTCTGGGGTATGTGGAGTTGCTTGGTGGGGCGAGGAACGGAGATTAAGTCATGCGGGCCTGCATGCGCGCGCGACTCCTGCACACCGCCGTCGGCCCAGAAAAACCGGGCCGGTCAGGCTTGACTAGGCGTCGTTGATTGTGGGTATGGTGTGTGTAGTGTTTGTCATGGCGGAAGACGGGGTCTGTTTTGGTGGCTGTTTTGGTGGCTGTTTTGGTGACTGTTTTGGTGACTGTTTTGGTGACTAGACTATTATTGAATTTTAGTGAACTGTGACTGCGTTTATTAGGCTCGCTATTTGCAGTGTGGTCGAGACAGTGCACTATTCGACATATGAGCTGTAAAAAATGTATGACCGATTTACTGATTTCAGCCCAACGACACTAAGCATATCTCGTCACCCTAAGTGCACGGAACCAAACATTTCAGCAATGGGAGCATAATCTGGGACCTAATTGATCATTTCCTAGTATCCACCAGCGCGCTGTGGAACCACATAGCAAGATTAACCAGTATTAATTCCTACAATACTATCAGGCATCCCAGATAAGGTTTAGTATATTGAAGAAGACGCCAAGCTCCGCTTTTGTTTTGGATTGTGGGGTATTTTTTAATTCCTGGTTTTTGCCAGTGTAGTTTGATCTTTTGCTGCAGATTGAATAGTGTAAAAACACTGTACATGCATTTATAACACGATCAGTGGGTAGTGTTAGGAGCACCAATAGCTGCTTGGACACGCCTGTACTACAGGTTGAATAGCTATTTTGCTCGAATCCGTGTATTCAATCTGCGGTTTCAGTTTCAATATGAGCATTGGAGTAGCCTTGAGCTCTTCACAGTTGATGTGGATGGTGCGCGGAATTGATTGACTTGACAATACGAGCCTATGGAGTAGGAACTGTGGATGGATGGATGACCTGAGCTCAGTCACTCCTTCCTCCTCCGTTACTCCATCGCACCTAAGCAGGCTAGGCAATGTGCCTGATTTCTTCCCCAGACAGTCCCTATGCAGCCGTATCAAGTACACGTACAGATGAATGGTCGCAGAATCAGGCACCAGGCCGACTGGTCAAAGAACTGGGTTTCGACCAAGGTATGGATGATTGCTAAGATTTCTCGATTGCTACGATTTCTTTCTCAATTTCTCGATCGCTACGATTTCTTTCTCGATTTCTCGATTGCTACGATTTCTTTCTCAATTTCTCGATCGCTACGATTTCTTTCTCGATTTCTCGATTGCTACGATTTCTTACTCGATTCTCTTAGGGGAACAAAGAACCATGGGCTCAACATCTTGGAATACTTCATTACATGATATCCAGTGAGCCAACTACATCCTCACGCGAAGAACTGATGCAGTGTTGGCCTGGAAGTAGGCTCTTGTACTGGGCCGGTATCGATCTCTAGCCGGCAAGCGGCTCAAGCTCATCTATCCACTGCCGTTACGCTGGACTCCCTGCAACGCCAAAGTACAAGTCAAAACCACCCCGCAGGTTACGAGCCCTGCGCAACTATCTCTGGTTATGAGCCCGCGCGCAGTATTTTCTGGTTACGAGCCCTGTCCCATTTCTGGTTCGAGCCCGTGTCCAACGACTGGTTCTGGTGCCCTAGTTACTCCTAAAGAACTCGTTATACACGTTAGTTGTTCGTGTGAGCCCCATTAAGAATACAAATACAATTTCTCAAAGGAGACCATGTGATTACCATGATGAAGGCACCTTCTGTTTAACCCAGCCATTCCAAAACTTGACCTAGCAGTTAGCCTCAGTGACAGCTAACAGACGGTACCACAGCCAGTAGGGTAAGTCCTATAGCCAGCTTGCCGACATAACAATGATTCTGATATACTATACTAAGACAAAAGGGTATTCTATCCGGTATACATGTATTATTGAAGTCTAGTATGGCTAGTTTAGCAAGTGTAGGAGCATCAGGACTCCTATAGTGCATTATACAGCTCACTACAGGACTACAGGACTAAGGACTACAGAGTCACTTCAAAGTTATAGGACAGCACTACAGTCCCTAGGACAGTATATATCTGTACGCTGCTTGTGTCGTCCGACCACTTATCAGAAAATAATATAGCACAATCGTCCATTAGTCACTCTAATGATGCATTACTCCATCTTGATGAATCCTCAGACGTTATACACTACAGTAGCACTATCAGACCATATCCCAGATAACAATACTGGTAGGTACATGGGCGAGTACTGCGCCAATCTCTTGACACCAAAGGTGAATCAGATTGGGTATCGATAACGAAGCTATGTGGATGGAAGTAAGCTAGAGCAGAAACCAATGTGTAGACGGTACTACACACTACACTACACACCATGAAACACACGTTAGAAGCGACTCTTCGGACCGGCCTCAACTGCTTGTCATGTCCAACCTCGAAAGTTTGGTCTAAAGTTGTTATTTATGACTGCAGAACGTCACACTACTAGTACAGTAATGTGGTAGTACAGTAATGTGGTAGTACAGTAATGTGGTAGTACAGTAATGTGGTAGTACAGTAATGTGGTAGTACAGTAATGTGGTAGTACAGTAATGTGGTAGTACAGTAATGTGGTAGTACAGTAATGTGGTAGTACAGTAATGTGGTAGTACAGTAATGTGGTAGTACAGTAATGTGGTAGTACAGTAATGTGGTAGTACAGTAATGTGGTAGTACAGTAATGTGGTAGTACAGTAATGTGGTAGTACAGTAATGTGGTAGTACAGTAATGTGGTAGTACAGTAATGTGGTAGTACAGTAATGTGGTAGTACAGTAATGTGGTAGTACAGTAATGTGGTAGTACAGTAATGTGGTAGTACAGTAATGTGGTAGTACAGTAATGTGGTAGTACAGTAATGTGGTAGTACAGTAATGTGGTAGTACAGTAATGTGGTAGTACAGTAATGTGGTAGTACAGTAATGTGGTAGTACAGTAATGTGGTAGTACAGTAATGTGGTAGTACAGTAATGTGGTAGTACAGTAATGTGGTAGTACAGTAATGTGGTAGTACAGTAATGTGGTAGTACAGTAATGTGGTAGTACAGTAATGTGGTAGTACAGTAATGTGGTAGTACAGTAATGTGGTAGTACAGTAATGTGGTAGTACAGTAATGTGGTAGTACAGTAATGTGGTAGTACAGTAATGTGGTAGTACAGTAATGTGGTAGTACAGTAATGTGGTAGTACAGTAATGTGGTAGTACAGTAATGTGGTAGTACAGTAATGTACTAGAGTGGTTGTATGTATTTTGGTGGTAGTGTAGTATAGTGTGTTGTAGTAGAGTACAGTACAGTGGAATAGTGCAGTACAGTATACCAGTATATGGAGACCTGCTGCGGATATGAGTACGACTTGGCATGGACAGATGTGAATTTTCAAGGATTGTAATAAGTGCACTGGCCTACAAATAATTCGCAGGTCTTCCATTCCTAAACCCTATCTCTGGTTAATCCATTTCCAGGGTCGTTGAATGTTATAAAAAAAGAAAACTCTTTCCAGAACTTATTCCAACGTTCACATTCTTTACGTTACCGTTTCCATATCCAAGTACTGGAATTTTAACCAGTTTCCCTTTCCCTATACTAACTGACTCACTCTGCTCATTCTAAAGCATGGCTCTAGTAATACATTATGCCTTGGTATACCTGGAAAGATTCTTATTGTATGCCCTTCAAACGGATTTAACATATTCTCTCCCAATTCGTCCTCTAAGGCTATCTAGACGGCAGAGATCTCTATTCCAAGTTCAGAATATAAGCCGTCATAGTGCATAATTTAAATCCTATGATTCGTCTCAAAGAAACCATAGTAATTCTACAGAGCCTTTGGGAATTCCCAACTCTCATCCAGTGTTCCCTCAGCTCAACTCCTGAACCTCCAGGACCTCGCAGACCTGGAAGAGCTCTGACATCACAATCTACACGATATCAAGGCATCAAAGCATCAAAGAAGTATTAGCATCGCCGGTGCCGTGGCACAACGAAAGATTACATGACTCGTCAGGTTTCCGGTCTAACACCAAGCTCATGCGTGCTACAGATAAGTCGGCAGCGTGAACGACGACAGACTTGTGGTGTCGCTAGTGTCCAACAGAATCAACCTACGCCTCAGTTAATGGATGGTACTCACCACTCGCTCAGCTCCTCTCCACAGAACAGTCAGGCGATCACCATAGTCTAGATATTAACATCCAAGACTCACGGGAGACCACTGGATTGTGAAGTGGTTCTATTTGGAAGGTTGTTGCTCACCAAAACCAAACATATTCAAGTACGGGTCGATAAAACTTCATCGATGAGTGCAAAAGCTCCAGTAGCGTGAGGTGAGCGGGTTAGCTAGGGCTTGAGACTGAGAATTGGTCCAGGAGTCAGACATTTTGATAACAAGTACGGAGAAGAAAAGTAAGGAACTGAACTGACACATAATACCTCAAAAGTTAAGAACGTCTAAGGAACAACAGACGCAACCTGCCGAATCAAAGCATAGGAACGAAACAATCTAGGTGAAAACACTCAAGGAATCATAGCTTGAAAGAAGCCGGAGTGAGAAGTCAGTTTTATTGAGACTCACGGGTACTTCCCTCACAAGAACCAGATCGTCTTTATCGTCTGGGAACAATGACTATCAGTCACACCTAAGAACTGTCCCACTAGAAAAACCATACCCTAGGGCTCACAGAAAGGAAGGACATTGAAACCATTACTGAGACTACAAGGCCATCAGTTTTAAGATATACAAGGCATACAAGTATCGACGAAAGTACCGATGAATTACCAGGAAACAAGAATTGACCAACAAATACCCGACCGTGAAAAGACAAGGAAAGTATAGGAAAAGCTACAAATAAATCGACGAGATGTACGATTCCCAAAGAGGAGAGAAAATCCAATTCACATTAAAACATACAGCCTTACAATCAACCAAACCATTATAGCAATTTATTGAGGACGAAAAATGAGTCAACTATTATTACAGAAGCAGATAGAACATGCTATTATTGTCGCTGAAGACACACTTATTGAATCTTCGCAAAAGATGACATTATTGAAGGATTTGGAGAACTAAATACACCGTTAGTGCAGAAAATTGAAATGGAAAAGGAAACCTCCGAGTTGAACAAAAGGATTACGCTTAAATGATTATGAAGTACCAATCCATGGAAAATTGACCAACGTTAGAAAATAACCAAGAAGAAAGGATTCAACGTCAAATAAATTACGATACAGTACAATATAAAGAACCCAGGAACCAGAAGAAACTAAATTATGAAGTTTAGGAAATACGCAGTGGAAGCGCGAGAGATCGAGGTTCCGGAAGAGGAAGATACTCGAAGACTTAGAATGGAAGATTCTTTGGACAGACAAGAAGAGAAATGATAAGTGAAGAACTCCACCTAAGTGAACTACAGTCAATAAAGAAACCTCTATATGTAGTATCTCCTGAACGGGCGAGTCCTACAGTTTGAGTAGCCGTTCGGAAGAGTCGTATTCCAATTAGTCTTATCGTTCTATTTGGAAGGTGTTGCTCAGACTGGAAGATTGATGAGGGAGATTATTACCTGAATCTGTGAGCCTTGACAGCTACTACCACCAAAACCAAACACATTCAGGTACGGACTATAGGACTTCATCGATGAGTGCAAAGCTCTAGCAGCTGGAGGTGCTTAACTAGACCTTGAGGTGAGCGGGCTAAACTCGAGCTTGAGACTGAGAATGGTCCAGGAGTCCATGAAGCTGGGGTGCCTGGAGGAGATGATAATGTCATACGTAAGCTTCTTGATGGACGATACCATTGCATACACATAGATGGTGATAACCCATTGCATACATATTATATAGTTCATTTACACCCCTACGAAGACACCCAATCGTTGACTCAATCACTCAACAGCATGCTTGGCTTCACAATATTCTCTACAGTGCCATTCCAGGCCTACGATCGTTCACCTGCCCCATCCAAACCGGTGTCAAGCCTTGCTTGATGTGGCGCCACCAGTGCCCTTCTGTCTATAGCTTTGTCCACTGTGCCTGTGACATACAAGCTAATGGAGTGGCTATTCAAATTGTTCCAATGTCAATAAACGAGTCCATGCGGCCCCTTGAACTGCATGACTGATAAGAGTGATCGTGGTCATGTTGGGTCAAGTGACCAAACTAATAGAAACCAATACTTCATAAGATATGATAAACTAGATTGTTACTCTTGTACCCAAGTTATTAGGACTCCCAAAAGTGCTGGTTCTCCTCTCAGATTGTAAGTCCACAATGAATACTAGGCATCAGGTCTCTCAGTTCTTAATCAAGTTACATGGTACTGACACCGGTCCGGCAAAGCATGATGATCAGGCGAAACTCTCCGTCAGGATCAATAGGACCAGTACTACATACCGTGGAGACATTATCTTACTGCAAGGGTACACGTGCTCGGATTGTAAAGTCGATTCCTAAGAAGACCACTACTTTAATGAACAGAGCATGTACAGTACCCAACATGACATTGTCATTGTCTTGCCTTGTGCTTCCGGCCTGGCTGCAAACAGACTGGTGTCTACTCCGCAGACCAGCATTTACATTGCCTATTTGGTGCGAACAAGTATTTCCAGAGATAAAATTTTGCGGGCTGCATGCAGAAGCACGTCACGTGCGCGCACCCAGGGCTCGCGCGCACCCAGCCCTAGCCCGATGCGGCAGGCAGACTGAAACATCCGCGCCAAACCCGCCCGCGAGCACACATCTCAGCACGCGCGCCTGCACACAGCGCCGCGGCTCGAAAACTTTTCGGCCGCGCATCCTCTCTCACCAGAAATTTCCAAAAGTCTCATCCGCTCCCACCCATTTTTTCTTCATCTAACATGTCTGACGTCGAGGAACAACAAATCGAGGAGCCAGTCGTGCAACAAGAGTTGCAGTTGGTGGAATTGGCCACCCCAATCCCCGCCGAGATCCAGGCTGCCCAGCAGGAGATCAAGTTGTTCAACAAGTGGTCTTTTGACGACATCTCCGTCAAGGACATCTCCTTGGTCGACTACATCCAGGTCAAGCAGCCTGTCTTCGTTTCCCACACCGCCGGCAGATACGCCACCAAGAGATTCAGAAAGGCGCAATGTCCTATCATCGAGAGATTGACCAACTCCTTGATGATGAACGGTAGAAACAACGGTAAGAAGTTGAAGGCCGTCAGAATCGTCAAGCACGCCCTTGAGATCATCCACGTGCTCACCGAGCAGAACCCATTGCAGGTTGTCGTGGACGCTGTTGTCAACTCTGGTGCCAGAGAGGACTCCACTAGAATCGGTTCTTCCGGTACCGTCAGAAGACAAGCTGTGGATGTGTCTCCATTGAGAAGAGTCAACACCGCCATTGCCTTGTTGACCATTGGTGCTCGTGAGGCCTCTTTCAGAAACATCAAGACCATTGCCGAGTGCTTGGCTGAGGAGTTGATCAACGCTGCCAAGGGTTCTTCCACCTCTTATGCCATCAAGAAGAAGGACGAGTTGGAGAGAGTTGCCAAGTCCAACCGTTAATGTGGTGTGTATCGTAATCAAAATAGTCATAAGCGGACGTAGAGATGTCTTGTAGGAATGATCTGATGCCGATCGATCGTGCTTGAAATGATCTATTACAAGCAGATCTATCTCTTGAAATGATCTATTACAAGCAGATATATCTCTTGAAATTGATCTATTTACAAGCAGATATATCTCTTGAAATTGATCTATTTACAAGCAGATATATCTCTTGAAATTGATCTTATGGACAAGCGATCGATCTGATATCTCTTGAATTTGATCTTATGGACAAGCGATCGATCTGATGGACAGAAATCAATTGTCTATACTCTGATCGGGTAGAACATCCTGACCACGAAACTCATGACGCTGCGCTGTAGGAGGAAGTCGTACCGCTCTAGCCTTCTGATCAAAGTCTCCATATCCACGGTTTCTTGTCCTAGCTCTTTATCGTCGGCTCTTTCATTTGCCTCTTTTCCTGCTCCCTCATTTGCCTCTTTTCCTGCTCCCGCATTTGCCTCTTTTCCTGCTCCCTCATTTGCCCTCTTATTCTCACTAGAGTTTTCAATCCCGGCAAGCAACTCTTCTGTCGCCGCCCTTCTGGCCGTAAATGTCTGTCTCACTAACCATTCACGGTTCACTAGCAAAAGAAGAGCCGCTGCAAAAAAACAGCACCCGGTGAATATCTGTGCGTCCTTGTAAGATTTGGGTCCCGTGCCTTTTCTCAACTTCAAGGCAATCACCTCGGCTGGTAGCGAAAACAACCCAACAATGATGTTGATTCCTCCCCACACCGCTGAAATCTTGTCTGACTTTTGAACGTGTCCCAATATGTCGAGTGCTAGGGATTGGGATAACGTGGACCCAATGCCGGCAGGACCACCCACCAAAAATGCGATGGCAATCATTGTTCCGTAGCTGTCAACGTTGAGCCAGAACGCTGTGGTCATGACACCCATGTAGATACAAAAAACCGTACCGGCATTGCTTCGGCCAAAAAAATCCCCCGAGACCCCAACCGAGGGTCTTCCCACAACCTGCATCACGTTAAGAAACGCCAACACGTTGGATGACTGTGTATGTGTGAGGCCAACAGACGTGCCGTATGCGGCAAGTGAATAAAGAATGATCACATACCCCAAAAGTACGATTCCAAACCAGAGCCCGAGGACGAGCAACGGGTAAAGCGCAAACATCTTGAAATCGAGAATAATCAGCAAGCTCGATCTGACGTACTGCCACTTCATGGTAAGCTTTAAGTTGGGCTTTTTCCCGTTTCGGACTCGGTTGAAGAAACACCCGAATGACGAGGTGGCCAAGTTGATAAAGCCCACTGTTCGAAGCGGCCACCGCTGGTTTCCTGTTTCCTGCATAATTTTGTTGAGCACCAAACTGTACACCAAGCCTCCAAGGCCGGCTCCAGAAACAGCTATTCCCATGGCAAGAGCTTTGTATTTGGAGAACCAGGTCGGAAGAACCATAGTTCCCGGAATGAAGATCAACGAAAAGGAAATCCCCGCGAGAACACCCTGGCACATGAAAATCTGCCATAATTTGGTGCACTCTGCTGCAAGAAAATAGGCGATTGTCTGAAGACAGATGCCGATGACGAAGACGGGAAAATGGCCGAAAAGACGCACTGCCAATGCACTGAACGGAGCAAGAATTTGGGCCAAGAAAATCACTATTCCTCCCATCAACGCAAAGTTATAGGGCGAAGCGCCAGGGAACGCATCGGAGTTCAAATAGTAGTTGAGAAACACCCCAAAGGCGGCATTGGATCCCCATGTCAGAAACACCATGAGCATGACCAAAAAGGCCTGCCAAAACGCAAACTTGCCATCGATGGGGTAGTCGTCCTCGTCTGTATTGCTCTGTGCCTTTTCCACATCCGACGACACATCACTTGCTTGTTTGTCTGCATCGCTTTGTGTGACACTGAGCTGCCTGGCGAGCAACTCCTCTGCCACGGGCTTGTTTTTTTCCGACTGGTAATCAAGGAGATCCATCTCACGCTCATCTCGAAGACCCAGGATGATTTTGCTAATTTCCGACACATTCGTTGTGTTTCGCCTTAGCCGCCAAGACTTACTTGAATGTCCCGACTGAGTTCTCTGGATAGACTCATGACCCGAATCCAAAATAGGGCGGGGGTTGAAGTCCTCGGAGTCTTGCAGATCTAACGAATTTTTGGAGTGGGTCAGCATGAGTAAATGGGGTTCAGTTTGGCGTGTTATGGTTTTCAATTAGATAGCATGCAACAAAAAATCCTAACCTGCAAGAAAATAGGTCTAGGCGATAGTTAAATACCTGCACTTCGGGGTTAAAATCCTAGAAGATACAGTAATGACTAATAGATGTCCGAACAATGTGCGGCTGCGATTTGATAAAATTTTATACACTCCCATCACCCAATTTTGTTGGACAAATTCTTTATGAACATCTAATAAACCAACAATAAAAAAAAGTTTGGAATATTTTATCCATAAACTGTTTTTATCCTTTAGTGCTCAAATTAGTAAGCAGGGGTAACGGCTGGTGGCGATACTTGATTTGCATCGCAAAACCAATCCCAATTTAGCTATTGTACTCCGCACCAAAAGCCTTTAATCGAGGAAGAATAAAGAATCTTAAACCGTGACACACACCTTGTTGGCCTTGATATTCGAAGCGAGGGTAGCTTAAATTTTGAGTGAGGGGTGCACCTCTTTAAATAGCGCCACTTTCCGTTTGTGTAACTACCTTCGAAACATGTTTCAGATTGGCCCTTTCACGCCGCAAGACACGGGCGCAAAGCGCAATTGATGTGCATTCATGTGCATCCCTGTGCATCTGTGAGTCTCCGCTGACACTAGTAGACATGATGTTTTTGTTGACCTTCAGACATAGTATTTCTTGAGTTTGCTCGAGTTTGCCTGAAATTGCATGATACTACGTCATGTATGGTGCAAGGTTGTCAGCACGAAGGCGCGAGATTCGGCACTCCCCTCGCAACCCCGACTGTATACAGAACAATCTGTGCTATGAGGGGATTGACCTGAAACGGGGACAATTGCAGCCACGATCTTGTGAGGGTATATAAGGGGCGAATGCCACATTGTTATGGCCTCCTTTTACTTCATTTTCACATTGAGGCGTGGGCCAATGACCCCTGCAACCAGACTTCTTCGTCGTGTTACATAAGCGTCTCATATTCACTAAAGCTGAGGCCTTCACACTATACGATCGTCAAGCGGTAAAGTGGTCTATGGCTGAAAAGAGCGGCTCAATCGGGAACAGCCAAACTGGAAGCGTACTATATCGCCGGTAGTGCGCGCCACATTTTTTGCGGATCAATTCCACTATCAAGGCTCTCCACACAGACCAACACCACATGTCTGGCGCCTCAGATTTCCTTAACAAAGGAATTGATCTCGTTCAAAAGGCTATAGAGGCAGACACTTCCACGCGCTATGAGGAAGCATACAAGCTCTACTACAATGGCTTGGACTATCTAATGTTGGCGCTCAAGTACGAGAAGAACCAGAAGTCCAAGGAGTTGATCAAGTCGAAGTTCACTGAGTACTTGACGCGGGCGGAGCAGTTGAAAGAGCATTTAGAGAAACAGCTGTCCAAAAGCAATAGCGCCGAATCGTCTGCCTCGGGGTCTACGAAAGCAAAAAAGTCCGGTGATGGCGACGACGACGACGCAGACACCAAGAAGCTCCGTGGGGCTTTGGCAGGTGCAATTTTATCAGAAAAACCCAACGTCAAATGGAGTGATATTGCTGGCTTGGAAACCGCCAAGGACGCTTTGAAAGAGGCCGTGATCCTCCCAGTGAAGTTCCCGCAATTGTTCACCGGAAACAGAAAGCCAACATCGGGCATTCTTTTGTATGGACCACCAGGTACAGGAAAGTCGTATTTGGCGAAAGCAGTTGCTACCGAAGCCAACTCAACTTTCTTCTCTGTCTCATCTTCGGATCTTGTGTCCAAATGGATGGGTGAATCGGAGAGACTAGTCAAGCAACTTTTCACTATGGCCAGAGAGAACAAGCCGGCCATCATTTTCATCGACGAGGTCGACGCCTTGTGTGGGCCACGAGGAGAAGGAGAGTCTGAGGCATCGAGAAGAATCAAGACGGAGCTTTTGGTGCAAATGAATGGAGTTGGAAATGACGCCAGCGGAGTGTTGGTGCTAGGTGCAACCAACATCCCATGGCAATTGGATGCCGCCGTGCGCCGGCGGTTCGAGAAGAGAATATACATTGCGTTGCCCGATTTGGAGGCCAGAAAGCGAATGTTTGACTTGAACATCGGCACTTGTCCCTGTGAATGCACCCAACAAGATTTGAGAGTTTTGGCCGAAATGACGGAGGGCTATTCAGGGCACGATATTGCTGTTGTTGTTCGAGATGCATTGATGCAGCCAATTAGAAAAATCCAGCAAGCGACACACTTCAAGCGGGTCGGTGACGATGCGGAGAAATTGACGCCATGTTCGCCCGGAGATGCAGGTGCAATAGAAATGAGCTGGCTCGATATAGGCACCGATGAGTTGCAGGAACCGGAGTTGACGATCAAGGACTTCATCAAGGGCGTGAAGAATAATAGGCCCACGGTGAACGAGGCGGACATCAAAAACCACATCCAATTCACGAACGATTTCGGGCAAGAGGGCAATTGAGCGGGGACCCAAGAGGGCCAAAGAAATCAAGTGGTTCAGAGAGAGCATACCATGCGGTGAGAATAGGCAAAGAAATGGCTCGAGGGCAACATCGCCAGTGGAAGCTCCGCCATTAGATCAGTCTACAGACAAATGTCTGATAGAGATACGAATTTCAAGAGTGTCGTCAGTGTCAGTCTAATATACATACATTCTCAGTGGGGAGCAGGACTCAGGCCCGTCCCGGGGACCGTTCCCGCAACCTCCAGGCGAAGAGGTCTTCTTCGTCGTCGTCCCTCTTTCTAGAGCGGCTTCTAGCCTCAAGTTTGGCCGCAAACAAGTCGCCTCCGTCGGCGGCCTCATCTCGTCTGGAAAATTGTCCCCTTTCGCCGCCTCTTCTGGCACGTGGTCTGCTGCGGTCAGGTTCTCCGTGGAGCAAATAATACCGGGAGTACTCCTTGGCATTTTTCGCCTTCCTGTCCGACTGCACCGATTGCCGGACATACAAAAGAATGGAGCTACCGTCTTCATCCATCGACTCGGAAACCTCTGCTTCCTTCTGCAGCTCAATCTCGGCTTTTTTCTCCTCGAACAAGTCGGCCTCGGCAGCCTGGGCCCGGGCCTTCATGCGGTCCTTGTGGAATTCAAGAGTGGCAGCGTACAGTCTCGCCTTTCTTTCGGTGAGAAGATTTTCCAAATAGTCAGCGGAAAACGGCGGCGTGGCGTCCGGTGTGTCGGTGGATGCTGGTTCGGCGTTGGGAACCTCCGACCATGACTCCGAAAGAAGACTCAATGCGGTCTTGGCCTCGTCGTGCGTCTTGAATACCACGTTTGCGTTGGAGTCGTCAATCCACTGGATCCGGAACAGCTTGGGGTTCTCCGGTTTTAGGTACATCTCCACGTACGACTCGATCTGGTCTGTGGAGAGGTTGTCTACGCCACGCACGTGCACGGCCTCGGGGCGGAGCGTCTCTTCCCGGCCCAGGAGAAGCACGGGCACCTGCTGCGCCCTGAGGCGGTCCTTCTCGTGGTTCTCCTCGTCGATGGTGCGCGTCATGAACCCTCCGTACGGCGCTGGCTCCATTTTGTTGTTGTGGAAGAAGTTTGAGTGCGCACTTTTGGTTTCGCATCAAGATGGAGAAAGACTTGGATGCAGACACCGGACGTGGTACTTGAGGAGTCTTTACTGCAGCTAGTCTCTTTGGAGTCTATTGAACCGCATGTGGAAGAGGGAATTTATGGAGCCGGTGTGACTATCTGCAGGATGTTGTTGGGCCCAAGACATGCCACGGGGGCAGCTTGCAACTAATGTCTTTCTGGCCCATTTGAGAGTGCATAGTCATTGTCAGTGCATAGTCATTGTCAGTGCATAGTCATTGTCAGTGCATAGTCATTGTCAGTGAAGATGGAGTTTACGAACGGGATTCGGGAACCTGTGCAATAGAGAGGAGTTGAATTTATGATTTGGTCTACCTAAAGGTTCGGGTGCCAAGGCTGCTGCTAGAGGGGTGTATCATATGCACCGTGTGGGAATGAGATATGGCAGAGCACAGTTGTACAGGCCCAGGCAACAGAGTATGATTGGATCGAACAGAGGTCTCATAGGACGTTCCAGCTCCTCCAGCTCGTGGTGTCCAAACGTTCAACACTGTCAGTGACCAGAAGTGAGGTGGTAATCTTGCTGTTCAGCAGTCATCCATACTCCATGCTGAAGGTGCTCTCTACCCTGGACTCTACCCTGGACTCACGCCGCCAGCGCCTCTCTCACATACAACACGTTGTTGCAGCGGATGAAAATATCGCCGATGTTTTCGCCCTTGCTCTCGGCATCTCTCTCCTCATTCTTCCCCCCCACAATCTCCGTCGTGTCCTCCAACTGTAGGTTCATGTAGTTGTCAATGGCCACCAAGGTGCCCTTGTACAGTAAGCGGTTCCACTTCAAGCGCACAATCACCGGCTTGTTTAGAAGCGTCTTCAAAAACGGCTTCGGGTTGATGGGCTGGAACTGCATGTTAGTATGGCTCGAGACTGCACCGTGCTGGACATACCGTAGACATGGTGGACATACCGTAGACATGGTGATGGAGTTGCGCAGCGGGTTGGTCCTGTGGACAGTGTTGTGGTGCACGGGTGTGAATGTGTGGTGCACGGGTGTGATGGTGCACGGGTGTGGACGTATGTGCACGGTGTTTGGTGTGGTCCGTGTGCGCCTACTCCCGCTCTCCACCGCAGTATACTCCCCATGTCGCTACCGCTGGTACTAGCCGCAGGCGCTGCTCTCCGGCTCCTCGTGCCGTCTCTCCTTCCGCATTTGACCGACTCGCTTGCCGCCACCGTCGAGGTGTCCACCCCCATAGACTCGTTCCGCTCGCTCCAGGAGGCGTTCTTCCTTTTGGACAATGACATCAACGTCTACGACGGCGCCATGGTACACCACCCGCCCCTCTTTGTGTCTGTGTTAAAGGCCTTGAACGATGCCGTGCCGCTGGCGCTCGCTCCCCACGTGTTCAATGCCCTCTACACTGCAGTGGACGTTGGAATCGCCTACAAGCTCACACAGTTGAACACGTGGTACAACCAGCATCACAGCCGCAAAAGCGGCCGCCTGCTTGAGCCGTTGAAGCCGGCGCTTGTGGCGTCATTCTACCTCTTCAACCCATTGATGATCCTCAACAACTGGTCGCACTCCACGTCGTCCTTCTCGTACTTCTTGATCGTCGAGCTGTTGGTGCAGGTGTTGGTCGACACCAACATGTTCCGGGGAGCCATTGCGTTGGCGTGCGCCGCGTACCTTTCGTTCAACCCTGCTTACTTGGTGGTGCCGTACTTGGCGTTGGCGTATGCAGTGCTGGACCGGCGGGACTGGGCCCACGCCATTGTCAAGGGCTTCGGGGTGTTCTTCATTTCCGTGACGATGCTCCTCTTGATCTCGTTTGTGCTCAGCCCGTCGCCGGAGTTCTTGTACTCGTGCTACTGGTCGGTGCTCCTGTTCGAGAAGATCACGCCCAACTTGGGGCTCTGGTGGTACATTTTCACCGAGATGTTCGAGTTTTTCACGGCGCTATACAAGGGCATCTTCAACTTGTACAACTTCGTGTTTGTGGTGCCGCTCACGCTCCGGTTCTTCGAGTACGCCGACACGCCCAAGGCCGGCGACTCGTTCTTGGCGTTTTTTCTCTGCGGGCTCTGGATCAACTTTTCCAAGTCGTACCCGATCATTGGCGACTTGGGCTTTTCGCTCTCGCTCCTCCCCATCTTCAAGAACACCGTTGTGCCGCATACGAAGTTTTTGTTCGTGACGACGCTCGCGTTGATCACCAATCTCTTGCTCTCGCCGATCTTCTACTACTGCTGGATTGTGTTGGGCAACGGGAACAGCAATTTCTTCTACAGCATGAGCTTGGCGTGGGGGGTGGTGCACGTGTTGCTCTTCTTGGACATCATCTGGGGGCGGCTTGTGTTTGACTACGTGGAGACCAACGAGGAGAAGGAGCCTAAGAAGCTTCGGTTGACGCAGATATGAGGCTGTGATGGCCACTCGGTCACTCACACTCCCTGAGTCACTCCCTCAGTCACTCCCTCAGTCACTCCCTCAGTCACTCCCTCAGTCACTCCCTCGCGCGTGACTCGCACGCTAGACCTCCAGCCGGCAGCATGTCAAATCGTATATATGGCCGTTTCAATACCACCTCTCCACAGCAGCCCAGCTGCCTGCGCGCGCACGTGACGCGCAGCCAATCACCGCCCCCATTTTTCGCATTTCAAGCTAAAAAATCTCTAGCTCTCTTTCTCCAAATCATGTTGTCTCGTGTTTCTGCCCGTGCCTACAGCACTGCCCCCGTCAAATTGGTCTCCAGAGAGGTCCCCGGCAACTTGTCCACGCTTTCCGTCGTGGTGGCCAACTCCGGCTCCAAGTCGGGCAAGGCCGGCGTGGCCCACCTCTTATCTAAGTTTGGCTTCCTCAACAACGAAGTCAAGTCCGCCTTGAGATTCACAAGAGAGTCCGAGTTGCTCGGCGGCTCCTTCTCGTCCGCCGTCACCAGAGACGCCATTGTCTTGTCCACCCAGTTCTTGAAGCAGGACTTGCCCTACTACGTGGAGGCCTTGGGCAATGTGCTCGCCAAGCCTTCCTTCAGGCCCCACGAGTTTGTGGAGACGGTCTTGCCGGTGGCCAAGGCCGAGGCCGAGGCGGCACGCGAGAGCAACGAGTTCGTCGGACTCGAGGCCTTGCACGAGCTCTCCTTCAGAAAGGGCTTGGGCCAGCCATTGTACTATAACGCTGCCGCCAAGGTCACGCTCGACGACGTGACTCAGTTTGCTGCCCAATCCTACACCTCCGGAAACGTGCAGATCGTTGCCTCTGGTGTCAACCAGGCCGACTTGGCCGACTTCGTGTCCAAGTCTGCGTTTTCTGAATTGCCCGCAGGCTCCTCGCCCGCTCCTGCCGTCAAGACATACACCGGAGCCGAGTCTAGAGTTGCCGCCACCGGTGGCTCGTACGCCGCCATCGCCGTGCCTGTGGCCAAGAAAGACTTTGCCAAGTACGAGGTGTTGGCCGCCGCCGTCGGCACCTCGGTGGTGCCTTCTGCCACCGCCCCATTGGCGAAGGTGCAGGGAGCCGACTCCAGATTGTACAAATACCAGGACGCCGGCTTGTTTGTTGTGTCTGTGACCGACGCCTCTGCTGCCGTTGTCGCTGAGGGCATCAAGGCCGCCAAGAAGGCCGTGGACTCCATCAAGGCCAGCGACTTGTCCAGCGCCACCAAGACCGCCGAGTTGTCCGTGGCCTTGCAGGAATCGTTCGAGTACCCCCATGACATCACCATTTCTGCTGACAGCGGCAAGGGTGCCAAGTTGGGCGCGTTCAACTACGTGGCCGTGGGAAACACCGACGTGTTGCCTTACGCCGACGAGTTGTAAGCATATCGCATTCTCCTAGAGCCACAGCTGCATGACGTTCATACACAAGCATAAGAGTTGTAGAAGAGTTGGAAGTACATACGAGAGATAATGAAGACCGGTAGACAGCGGCACCGCCGTAGCCGTAGGGCGCTTGGCTGGGGCCCTTAGATAACGCTGTCCTGCACACAGCCTCAGCTCAAAAAAACATTCTGAAAAAACACTCTCACCAGCAACATGTCCCTTGAGGAAGATGCCTTCAACGAGGCGCCAGAGAACTACGAGGACTTCGACGCGCCCGACCATTTCTCAGACGACGAGTTCCAGGACCCCGAGCCCGTCGATGCACAGAACGGCGAGGAAAACGGCTTGAAGGCCGAGGATGGCAGAACCATCATCAACGGCGGCTACAGCGAGGCCGACGCCCAGGTGCGTGTCAAGGCCGCCAAAGGCTTGGCCATCGCCAAAGACGACAGAACCACCACGCCCTACATGACCAAGTATGAGCGGGCCCGAGTGCTTGGCACCCGAGCATTGCAGATATCCTTGAACGCGCCTGTGTTGGTGGACATAGAGGGCGAGACCGATCCTTTGCAGATCGCCATGAAGGAGTTGGCGCAGAGAAAAATCCCCTTGGTGCTCAGACGGTACTTGCCAGACGGATCCTATGAAGACTGGGGCTGTGACGAGTTGATCATCGACCACTAGTGGGCCGCCTGCAGGAACCCTCAAGACGGCGGCTTCACTTAATAAACATCACGTAAATGCAAGCTCGCTCACGTAATGCAAGCTCGCTCACGTAATGCAAGCTCGCTCACGTAATGCAAGCTCGCTCACGTAATGCAAGCGCTCACTCGATATAGGCATCGAGCCAGTTGGACGCACAGAACATCTTGGTGCCGTCGACCTGCTCCTTGACAAAGCCGCTCGTCAAGGCGTCGAACGCAGACCTCGACAAGCGGTTGTCGCCGGACCCAAGGTCGCCTAGCTGCACCGAGCAGCAGGCCTCCTTCAAGGTGCCCACGTCGATGGTCAAGGTGTGTCTGTTTTCGTCGGTGGTGAAGGTCCGCAAGGCGTTGGCAATCACAGCCTTGCTGTCGAGTTTGCCGAGCTCGGCCGCTAGAATCCGCGAGAACTGTGCAAAAGAGATGTGGTCTTCTCCGCCTAACATGCTCTTGAGCACGGCTTCCGACGGCACCTCCACGCCCAACGTCTTGTACACGTTGACCAAGTCGGAGACCGTGATGACGCCGTCTTTGGAGTCGCTATCGATGATGGTGAAGGCGTTGCGGACCTGGGCCTTCTGCTCGTTGGAGAGGGAGAGGACCTGCGACATGACAGCGGTCTGAGATGCAGGGTAGATACGGAGCTGGAGGATTGCTGGGTGTTGCTGGAGGATGGGGGATCTGCTGTTTTCTGTGGAGGAGAGGCAGATGGTGATTTTTGGGCTGGGGTGGAGAGAAGGCGGTGTGTGGTAGTGTGCGATATGTATTTAGAGTGAGGAGTTGCGGCAGACTGCGAAAGAGTGAGTAAGCGAGTGAGAACACTACACTACACTACTACACTACACTACACTACTACACTACACTAC
>NKZR01001456.1:15563-181439 GCA_002370795.1 Metschnikowia sp. 03-147.1 | reverse complement strand
GTGTAGTATAGTGTGTAGTATAGTGTGTAGTATAGTGTGTAGTATAGTGTGTAGTATAGTGTGTAGTATAGTGTGTAGTATAGTGTGTAGTGTGTAGTATAGTGTGTAGTATAGTGTGTAGTATAGTGTGTAGTATAGTGTGTAGTGTGTAGTATAGTGTGTAGTGTGTAGTATAGTGTGTAGTATAGTGTGTAGTGTGTAGTATAGTGTGTAGTGTGTAGTATAGTGTGTAGTATAGTGTGTAGTATAGTGTGTAGTATAGTGTGTAGTATAGTGTGTAGTGATTAGTGAGTTGATAATGTTTAGTGTGTCTACGCGAGAATAAGCCGGCCCTCTATAGCATCCACGTCATACACCGAAGCCAACTTAGCCATGCCTAGTGTCATCCTCACCTCCCCCTCCATGTACATCACCGCCTCCACGCCCAAGTCCTCGCAGAACACGTGCACAGCCGCAGGCAGCTCGCCGGCCTGGTCCATGTCGATGTCACGTGACGCCCGGGTCACGGTGCACTTCATCTGCGTGTAGCGGCCCGGGTGCTGCTCCACGGCCTTCAACGTCCAGTAGCGCCGCTGCTTGGCGTGCAAGTGCTGCGCGCCGTGGATGGCGGCGTGGAGCGCGGCGGTGTGCCGGCCGAGGAGGCCGCCGTCCGTGGGCCCGTGCAAGTTGTAGCCCAACGCCTTCAAGTGGCCAAAGTCTCGGCTCTTGTGGTGTAGGCGCGTGCGGCCCAAGCTGCCAAAGTGCACCGCCTGCACCATCTGGAGCTGGTTGAGGTACCCCTCCACCGAGTGCGGCTGCACCCTGAGGTACCCGAGCACGCCCAAGGTCACGTGCGCGGAGTCTTCGGCGGTGGTGCCCACCGTGAGCTCCTCGGGCCCGACGAAGTTGCTGGCGTGGAAGAAGGCCAGCGTGGACACCGCACCCGTCACGTCACGCGCGTATGCCGCCTGGAAGTACAGGTTGGACGTGAAGTCCGGGAGGAGCGAGTTGTCGTGGCGGATGAGCACCTCGTCGTGGGCGGGCCGCGGCTCCGGGAACACGAGCCGCTGCCGCCGCCGGAGCACCGGGGCGCCCACCCGCCGGGCAAACGCCGACGCCATGCGGCCGGCGAAGATGTCCAACTCGCGCCGGAGAAAGGCGCACTTTTCCGGCTCGGCCTCGACGGAAATGTCCGTGTGTACAAGCTCTCCGGCCACCGACAAGCTTCTGCGGGGCTCCTTGTGCACTTTGGCGGGCGCCACGTTGAGGCCCGAGTGGCGGTTGCGGGACTCGAAATGCCGCCGCATCATGTTGTAGACGAAGTTGAGCTCGTAGTGCGCCTCGTCCGAGACGGCGTCCTGCTCGGAGCCGGCTTGGTGGCCAAAGAGCCGGAACTTCTTGAACACGCTCGGCTCAAGTTTGCCGGTGAGCGTTCTTTCGAACACGTCGGCGCCCAAATCCACCATCCTGCTGACTGCCACCCGCTCGAACGACACCTTGACCGACCGCAGCAAGTCGGCCCAGGAGTCCCGGAGCGACGGGTTATACTCGTAGGTGAGCGTCATGCAGGTCTGGCTGGGCACCCCGCCGCTGCTTTGCACGTCGCCCACGCTCAGGAAGTCGGGCCGTGCCGCAGGGCCTAGCTGGAACTGCACATGAGCCCGGACCTCCGCTGGAAACGCCCGTTCTATGCCACCGGCGCCGCTGCCACCGGGACCGCTGCCGCTGCCGCCGCTGCCGCTGCCGCCGCTGCCGCTGCCGCTCTGCGCCCATGCCTTGAACGTCTCCGACGCCGGCGCCATCAGCGTGGCAAAGTCCGGCACGTGAACATGGACGAGGTACCGCCGCGTGTTGAGCTGCTCCAACGAAAAGGCTAGCGTTCGGTGCAGTCCGGGCACGACGTACATCGTGTGGCTGCCGGAGACGTGGCTGGCCACCCGGAGGTGCGGGAAGTGGTCGGCAAAGGTCGCCGCTTCGCCCTTGGCCACCCGGTGGGTGTGGCAGGGCTGCAAGTCCCGCGTACTGCATGCAACCGCGGCCTTGGGCAGAATGGCCCCAAGCACCTGGCTCAGGAGCACCGGGTCCGTGAGCGCGTTGCACGGGTTGTCGTAGAGCCCGATGTTCACGAGGACCGAGTAGAGGCCGCGCGGGCTGGCAGTGGGCCCGAGCTGCGGGATTCTGCTGAGCTGCCTCATGAGTCCTGCATGCGGGTACACCACTGCGTACTTGATAGCCTCCACCGCCGTCCTGAAGCGCAGGTCTCCGACGGTAAGGTCGAGGGTGATTTGGTCGTAGGCTTCGGAATGCGCCTGCTGTGCGGCGCTTTTGAGCCGCGCCGAGAGGAAGGCACTGATGTGCAAAATGTCCCTGTCGTGGAAGCCCAAGAAGTCCGAGAGCGCCATCGAGACGGCCCAGGAGTTGGCCAAGAAGCACGGCGGGGGAGCGAGCCCGTTGGATGTGTTGTGTGCGGCCACGTTGGACAATCTGTCGGCGTCGTAGCAATGGGGCACGATCCAGTCTGCAGGATCGGCACACATGTTCAAGTACAAGGCCATGAGCAACGCGTTCTGCCGCACGCTGTCGGGGGAGGCGTATCCCGGCAACGTCTCGGCTGCGTCGCCCGCCACCTGGTGCAAGGACACGCCCACGGTCTCGTCGCCCGCCACCGCCACGTACACCTGGCGCATGTCCACACGGGCCCGCACGTCCGCCACCATGGCCAAGAACTGGTGCAAGTACTGCACAAGGCGGCGGCGGGGTGGAAACGCCTCGTCGAAGCGGTGCCGTAGCACGTCGGCCGCCGGAACGTAGTCTTCATCGAGCACCTGCAGACAGACAAAGGTGTAGTCCTGTATGCAGACGCGGAGGAGCTCGTTCTGGATGGTTAGCACCACCAGCCGGTTGTGGAACTGGTTGAAGAGACACGGCGGCGGCGACACCAAGACGCCGAAGCGGATCTCGGCGCCGACGCGGAACTCGACGAAATCGCCCACTCGCGGCGCCGCCGCCCGGCCCGCCGCCGCCATCTCGGGCCACGGCCTATATGCAGGAGTATGTTTGGCCATCTCGGCCGCCACGGACGTGTCGGTGATCTCGGTGCTGGGGTAGTATATGTTCGGGTCGGTGAAGGCGTGGAACGGGGTTTCATCGGCGCGTACTGCATACTGCCGCAGACATGAAACCGCCGTGAAACACGGCTTCTTGGAACTGGCGCCCGTGGGCGGGCTCTGCACTGCCGGGGCGTGGAGGCGTGAAAGACGGCGACGGCCGCCACCACCGCGGAGCCCAGGCCCCAGAGTTGTGTACAAGCGCCAGGTGGAGTAATGAGGCACGGGTTTTCGTATGCGGCCGAATTTCAGCGGGGGAAAAAGGCAGTTGCCACTAAAGCGGCGTAGCCGGAGCATATTGGGATATGCAGGGTGCATAAGGGGTCCGGTGTGAGCTGTGGTGTGGCAGAGCTGGGCTTGATGGGGAGTGGAACTGGAGATGCGCACATGGCAGAATTGGGCGGGGCACGACCGGCTGTTTCTGCCGGCACCTGGCAGTTGCATGTCATTTGCCGGCAGCGTAGAGGATGCTTTTATTAGTATTTGCTGGCTAGTGGATATTCAGCGCAGGAAAGACGGAACTGAGGTAGCTGCGTGGGGCATCTGTGGAGTAGATCTTGTCACGATTATGGACTGGAGCGACTGACTCACTTAGTCAAGTCTTACCAATTCTCGATCAGTCTCATTCGATGATCATGAATGACCTCGGTTTCACACAATCAATGGCTCCACTCCATCATCTTCTCAATCCATCAATCTCGACAACCCAACGTGGCATCATCAGTAGCCTCCAGCCAGCCCTCTCAACCCCTTCTCTGGATGATCACCGAATTCTTAAGCTTCTCGCTCGCAATAGTGGCACCCGTATCCTCAGCTATGGGCTTCACCGGAAACGAGTGTGAGAGCGTGAAGGTTTGGGCGTCGTTGAGCTCGTGCAGACGCACAAAAGCGTACACTTGAGCCATGGAGTCCGAGCCATTGAAAAGCGCTGACACCTTTTTGCCGTTGGCAAACCGGATCTGTACTGGCGAGTCGCCAGAACCCTGCGGTTTTGCAGCCTTCTGGCTCTGCTTGGCTTCCCCGCTCTGCTCCGTTGCGGGTGCCGCATCCTGCTCCCCCTGCTCCAGCACCACCGGGCTGTCTCCCGGAACTGGCAGTCCGAGGCGTTGGCCTGCGCCGTGGAACCCCCCGAGTTTCCGCTTTGGGGGTGTGTAGTCCTCGTCCACCTTGCGCACCACGGAAACATCCACGTCCTGGCCAAACTCCACGTCCAACAAGGACACCGGCACGCGGCCCTGCTTCAATTCCTGGAGCACATGCACATTTTCTGCATCGTCGTAGCGCTTCAACTCGCCATCCCCCACGGTAAATCCTTGCCTCCAAAACACGATTTCCCTATGCACTTTCGCAGGCCGATTTACAGCTTCCCTCTGCCGAATGGCCTCCAGCGGCGTGTTGGAGTCGCCCAACCGGAAGCCTGCACCCGAAAAAGCCAGCCTTTCAGGGGTCTCCGGGCCCTGCGCCGAAGGCCGGTCGTCCACTTCGTTCATTTGGTCGCTGGCCCGCTGGAATATCTTCTCCACGAGCGATTGCTGTGCGGCACGCCCGCCCTTGCCGTTTTTGTCGGGCTCCTCGACCTCCAAGCCGGATTTCTCGCCGCCGGTGAAGAAATTGGAGTTGGTCTTGTCGTCATCATCGTCGCCGTCGAGATCACGCAACGTCCGAATGCCGTGCGGCGCCGCCCGCCCGCCCCTGGGCTTGGTGGTGCTGCTGGGCGTCTCGTCGCTGCAGAAGTCCTCAACGGCATCCACAATGTCCCCCTGGTGCTTGTCAAGGTACTGCACGGCCACGTCACGTGACGTGTGCGTCATGGCCATAAACGTTTCGATGTCCCGTGGTTGTGGCATCTTCCTGGTGGGGGTGGAGGGCGAATTGTGGAGCTGATGTAGTCGCGCCCGGTGTACGGGTCTGCGGTCTTGCAGATGATACATCTGTACACCATGAAATATCCTGCATACAATCGAGGAAAGCACCCGATTCTTGGGAACCGGTACTACTTCCAATTGCACTTACACAGACCGGAATGCTGACTGACTGATGACTCAGTTTTGTTTCTTTTGTTTGTCATTTATTGGCCTACTTTTTTTATTGTACTGGCTTTTGGTACTGGCTTTTGGTATCTATAGATTTCTACGCAAAGTTTATGTTTCGACCTGCCTACACCTACTTGTTGTATATGTATCATGTATTAAACCGATGTTGAAATCCCAAAACCCCAAAATATTTTAGAAAAGTAGTCATGCTAAAAAGTCGTTAAAAAGGCGCATTAATGTTGAATAAATGCGAGACAAGTGAAGTGAATATCATCTTGATGCGATGGGGCTGATCCCTCGAGAGCCCAAGCTCTAGTACTTGGCTCTGAACTCCTTGGCCGCGTCCACCATGTTGGTCAAAGAGGCCTTGGTCTCCTCCCATCCTCTGGTCTTCAAACCACAGTCGGGGTTCACCCAGAACTTGTCGGCGGGGTAAGACTTCAAGATCTCGGTGATCCTGGAAACAAACTCCTCCTTAGATGGGATTCTAGGAGAGTGGATGTCGAACAATCCCAATCCAATGTGGTTAGGGTACTCAGAGAACTCTCTGATGTAGTTGGCGTCGTCCTTCTTGGAGAACTCGATGGACACCACGTCGGCGTCCAAGGCCTTGATGTGGTTGGGGTCAAGGTCGGAGTAACAGAAGTGCGAGTGGATTTGAGTAGAGTTCTCGACACCGGAGGTGGCAACTCTGAAAGATTGCGCAGCCCAGTTCAAGTAGTCAGATCTCTCTTGGCCGGCTCTCAATGGCAAGCCCTCTCTGATGGCTGGCTCGTCCACCTGAATGACTGTAATACCAGCAGCCTCCAAGTCTTGGACCTCATCTCTCAAGGCCAAACCCAATTGCAAGGATTGCACCTTTTGGGACACATCGTCTCTTGGGAAAGACCATCTGAGACAGGTCACTGGACCAGTCAACATACCCTTGACTGGCAACTTGGTCAAAGACTGAGCGTACACAGACTCCTTGACGGACATGGCCTTTGGTCTGGAAACGTCACCAACAATGATAGGTGGTCTGACGTATCTGGAACCGTACGATTGCACCCAACCGTTGGTGGTGAAGACGTAACCGTCCAACTGCTCGCCGAAGTATTGGACCATGTCGTTTCTCTCTGGCTCACCGTGAACCAAGACGTCCAAACCAATTTCCTCCTGAAATCTGATGACAGTCTCAATCTCTTGCTCGATGAACTTCTCGTATTCCTCCTTGGTGATGGTACCCTTGGTGAACTTGTTTCTGTTGATTCTGATGTCCTTGGTCTGGGGGAAGGATCCAATGGTGGTGGTTGGGAAGAGAGGCAAGTTGTACTTCTCCTTTTGAGCCGCCAATCTCTCAGGGAATGGCACCTTTCTGGTGGACAAGGACTCGTTGATGGTGGCCAAACGCTCCTGGACCTTGGGGTTGGTGGTGATGGAAGACTCCTTTCTGGCCTTGATGGACTTGGCGTTGGCGGCGTAGAGAGCCGAGACATCTTCGCCAGACACGTCCTTGGCAATGGCAACCACAGCGTCCAACTTTTGGGTGGCGAATTGGAACCAGTCAGCAATCTCGGGGTTCAACTTGGTCTCGCTGGCCAAGTCAACAGGAGTGTGCAACAAGGAGGAGGAAGTGGCAACGACAACTCTGTCGGCACCCAACTTCTCAATGGCCTTGTTGACAAAAGCAGAGGCCTTAGTGTAGTCGGTCTTCCAGATGTTTCTACCGTCCACAATACCGACAGACAAGGTTTGGGAAGCGGAGAGGACAGACAAGACATCGTCGAATTGGGCTGGGGCCTTGGTGAAGTCGAAGTGGAAGCCCTTGACAGGCAAGTCCTTGAGAGCAGCCAAGTTTGGTCTGACATCACCGAAGTAGGTGGTCAATGTGATCTCTGGCAAGCCCTCGCCAACCAATTGTTCGAAGGTCTTCTTGTACAAGGCTTGAACAGACTCAGGCAAGTCCAACACCAAGATAGGCTCGTCAATTTGGACGGTCTTGGCACCGGCCTTGTAGAGTTCTGCGAGCAAGGACTTGTAAACTGGCAAGAACTTGTCCAACAAGGACACAGGGTCCAAGTCCAAGGAGTCCTTGTCGGCCTTACCCAAGTACAAGTAGGAGATTGGACCAACAACAACAGGTCTTGTCTCAATGCCCAACTCCTTGGCCTCCAAGAACTCGTTGACTGGCTTCAAGCCGGCAGCGGTGTTCAACTTGAACTCGGTGGAGTGCGAGAAGGTAGGTCTGACGTAGTGGTAGTTGGAGTCGAACCACTTGACCATCTCCAAGGCAGTGACGTCCACAGCGGACTCGGTGTCGGTGGCTTTTCTTTGCAAACCTCTACCCATGGCGAACAAAACGTCAATTGGGTCCAAGTCGAACTTGGTGTATCTGTCAGGAATAACATTGAACAAAAGCGACAAGTCCAAGACCTGATCGTAGTAGGAGAAATCGTTGGATGCAATCACGTCCACGCCGGCGTCTTTTTGCAACTTCCAGTTGTGAGCTCTGATCTCCTTACCCTTGGCCAACAACTCGTCCACAGACACCTTCTTGGACCAGTAGGCCTCGGTGACTTTCTTTAATTCTCTTTGTCCGCCAATACGGGGGAAACCTAAAACAGATGATTGAACCATTGTGCAGATGTGCGTGGTAGTCTAGAAAAAAGGAGGAGAAATACCGGGGCACGGGTTCCTTATATAGTAAAATTGGGGGCCTTCAAATTTTGCAGCGCCAGGCGGGAGCAGGTCTATGTGCAGGCGCGCACGTTCGCGTCAGACACACCTGAAACGGGCGCCAGCGCCGGGGGGGCGAGTTTCCGGGGGCCGACGAGGGTGTGCGGCAGGGCGCGAGGTGGCGATACGTCTGGACCCGGTCGCCCGGTCCGTCCCGCCCCGTCGGCCGGTTCAGGGCCGGTGGGGAGGTGTCAAGCGCGACGGGCGGCCGTGTGCAGGCACCGCAGTGAATCGGGTCCAATTGGCTCTGGAGTATTGGCTGATGCGCTGTGTGCAGACAGAGAAGGTGAGGTGAACGGAGTCAGCGGGCGCGTGCCTGCATGGGGGAGTGAGCAGTGTGCACGTGAGATGATATGCCATGTCACGTGCAATCCCACCACACCGCACGGTGCCGGCCAGGGTACATAACATGACACAAGGTGTAATGGATCTTGTAATGGTGTGTAATGATCGTAGGATCGTACACCAAATCCACTACTCTACGTCTCATGGCTGGGGGCAGTGTGTTCTATTGTCTAAATTCGGTAATGCGTCACCCGGGTCGGGTAGTAAGTACAGGCTTTTCGAGATAGTCTAGTGTCGGTGGCCTCGGCTTGCACAGAGGCGTCTTGAGACAGCTTTCAGGTTTCATTTTCAGTTTCCGCTTCAGCTTTCGCTTCAGTTTCCGCTTCAGCTTTCGCTTCAGTTTCCGCTTCAGCTTTCGCTTCAGTTTCCGCTTCAGCTTTCGCTTCAGTTTCAGCTTCAGTTTCAGCTCCAGCTTTCGCTTCAGCTCCAGCTTTCGCTTCAGTTTCAGCTCCAGCTTTCGCTTTCAATCAATTCTCCTTGAGCTTGCTGTCGCCGGCCTTCTTCCGCCTCTGCACAATCTCCGCCAATTCGCCGCCCGAGTGCATCAAGCCATACTGGCGGAACTGCTTGATGGCCGCGTTAATCTCCGCAGCATCCTTGTTCTCGATGTAGCGCTCAAAGTACTCGCCCTGCTTGATGAAGTACTCGTAGCTCAACACCAACTTGTCGTCTTGGATGTCCTTCAAGGAGTTCTTGGGCGACACCGGCGTGTTGAAGCCCTCGCCCTCGCCCAAAAACACGCCCAAGTGCTTCAACTTGTCAAACAAGCCCGCCTGGTGCGCAGGCACCATGCCGCCGTGCTCCTTGATCTTGTACTCGCGGTAGGCGTCCTTGTACTCGTCGGCGTTGGCGCGCTTCGAGCCGGTCCAGCCCAAGGCCACCAACTCGTCCTTGGTCACCTCCTTCTTGAGCGAGGACCCCACCTTGAACACGCGCCTGGGGTTGAAGAGCCCCAGGTAGAGCACGAAGAACACGCCCAACACCTTGACGATGTGGAACAAGAAGAACGCAATCTGTGCGCCCACGCTGACCGGCTCCTGCAAGTCCTTGACGAACACGTCGGCAATGTGGTTGAAGTTGTAGCGCACGGCCACGTGCGACAACGCGTACGACATCTGGTTGGTCAAGCAGAGGCCCGGCGTGGGCGACACGAAGTCCGGCAAGTCGGTGTAGAGCCACACCGCCAAGAACGCCACGAACGCGTAGAAGCCGAACGCGTGGAACTGCCACACCGGCATCACCAACTGGCCCGGCCAGCAGTGTTTCAGCACGGTGTCGTGCATGGCCACGCGGCGCTGGAAGCGTTTCTGGCCCGTCTCGTACGAGAACAAGAGCGCGCCGTCTTCGGTCAAGTAGCCCGGCGCCGTGGACACCACAAAGCCCACGGGCCGCAGCGAGTGGAACACGTTGGGCCGCAACGAGATGGGGAGCGTGTCGAAGATGCGGAGGAGGTCACGGAACTGGGTGTTGGACGAGATCTGCAAGCAGTAGTCCTTCTCCATGTCGTCGTTGAAGCGCAAGTAGATCTCGACGGCGGACTCGGGCTGGGAGTCTTCCAGCGCGTCCACCTCGCGGGTGTCTGCCTTGCTGGCGTCGACCGTGCTGGCGGCGTCGGCGGGCTGGGCTCTGGCGCCTTTTTTGGATACGTTGGAGACGTTGACGTCTTCAGTGGGGGGCGACATGGTGAGGAGAAAAGTGGTGCGCGAGCGAAAGAATGGCTGGTGAGAATCGAGCATGAGATACTGAGCATGTATGACTGTATACTGACAGACTACAGAGTAAATCTACACTCTACAGTGTTAAGACCAAAAAGATGACTACAGACGAAAAGACTACAGACGAAACGACTACAGACGAAAAGACTACAGACGAAAAGACGACTACCCAAATGCACGAACACTAATGATACAATTATGGCCAACTGACGGCCTGTATACCCAAAGAACAGACAAAAGACACCAAGACAAAGACTGAGTATGATCGAGAGTGTTAGGCTGATACATCTGACTGTTAGGCTAATACAACTGAGCCTGAGACGGTATGTGCAGGACGACACTGTACTGAAGACCTATTAACTGACTGAAGACTGACTAAGACTACAGACTGACTACAGACTCAAGACAGACTAAGACTACAGACTGAAGACTACAAACTGAAGACTGTGTGTTTAGCAGACTGAATTTACACTAAGATGTGAATATGTGGCTGAAGACTGAGTATGATACAAGACCGATCAACACTAGACTAAAGACTGAATACTGAATGTTAAGTGCTGAACACAAATGGTTAAAGACTGAGACTGAGACTGACTGACTAGACTGAATACTGAATACTGAAAACTGCAGCTACAGACTTTAGCAGAAAAGTGACAGACTGAGACTGATACACGCTGCATACGCAGACTAAACCTACATTCAAAGACTGAATGACTAAAGACCGAAAGACTGAAAAGATTGATAAGCTGACGAGTGGCTAACAAGCAGACTGAGACAAAAACTGACGGAGTGAACGTGCTGAAAACACTGACCCTGAACACTGACACTGACCCTGAACACTGACACTGACCCTGAACACTGACACTGACCCTGACCACTGAAGTTCAGAATGAAACACTCACAGACTGTCAACAGTCTGATTATGCAGACTGAAACTGTGAAAAAGAGAAGACGTGACTGAAACCGAAAAACAACAGATAAATCAGACCGACTCAACTACCGACACCGAGCCTTCTGTCTGACAGCAGCATTCCACACGGCAGCATCAGTACCACTGTCGGCTCCTACCAATATTAGATCAGTGACCAGATGCCTCTTCCTATACACCTGCTGGGTGCAACTATGGCACAGGTCTGGATAAGAATACACGAGAGGGACAAAGATAGACGAAAATGAGACCACAAAATTGTACCGTGGGGGCTGAGAAGTCAGAACTAGAAACTGATTGCTGATAGAGCTGTTGAAATGAGCATATGGGATGAAGATGAAGATGAAGATGAAGATGAAGATGAAGATGAAGATGAAGATGAAGATGAAGATGAAGATGAAGATGAAGATGAAGATGAAGATGAAGATGAAGATGAAGATGAAGATGAAGATGAAGATGAAGATGAAGATGAAGATGAAGATGAAGATGAAGATGAAGATGAAGATGAAGATGAAGATGAAGATGAAGATGAAGATGAAGATGAACATGAAGATGAAGATGAAGATGAAGATGAAGATGAACATGAAGATGAAGATGAAGATGAAGATGAAGATGAAGATGAAGATGAAGATGAACATGAAGATGAATATGAAGATGAAGATGAAGATGAAGATGAAGATGAAGATGAAAATGAAGATGAACATGAACATGAACATGAACATGAACATGAAGATAAACATGAAGATGAAGATGAAGATGAAGATGAAGATGAAGATGAAGATTAACATATAAACGTTGTGATATGTCATATGAACATATGATAATGATATGACATATGATCCAAGCCTTCTAGCACTAATCTCGGTCAAGGTGATGAGTCTGTACTCTGAACCTGCAATCAGACAATCTGCACTATGCCGCAAGACCTGAGCACCACAATAGTTCCCAACACTATAATGAATTCACATCTCTCCGTCACCCAAAGCGTGTGAAGTGGAAGCGGCCAGCAAAGGGAGGTCTGTGTTCCCTTGCAGTTGACTATCGATCGACTTTATACGCTGGAGCTAGCGTGCATTGATTTGGAGCATCTGAAAGTGCATTGCAGCCATCATCTACGAGATTCTCCACCACGCCATGAGGCCGGGGCTCGCAACCTGCCATGGTTCCTTGCAAGCCTGTCACGACTGCAGCATGAGTACGGTACTGACGGCCGCACAGTACTACTGTGTGGGTGGATAAGAAAGAAATTTTGCAGAAGGTGTACAATGTCTGGCAAGAAGTATATCTGATTGCAAGAAGTATATCTGATTGCAAGAAGTTTATCTGATTGCAAGAAGTATCACTCGTGCACACCGACTACTGAGTCCAATACAGAGAACACGTATAGCAGCCAGCTATAGCGATAGCGGCAGCAGTGGTCCTCTGCACACTACCTGGAGTCAGTCTCTGACTAGGATGCCACTAGGCGCAGACAGCCGGTGTGTGGACGTCACATGGCTTACAAAGTAGTCTAAGTACTACATGCACACGATTCAATTAAGAAATACTACTATAGATAGATGTTGTGCTTGGTAAATGTGGGTGGAAAACTTAATAGGGTTAGCTGAACGATCTTTGAAAGTCATTGAAAATGTATTGGTTAGTAGGGACTTATTCTGTAGTTGAAAAAGTGACTGGTAATTAGCCATGCGAGTAACTGAGCCAGCTCAATGTAGAATATTAGGTAGAAAGGGATAATTTACTCAGTACTTAGTTACAGGCTTCTACCAAGGGCGGATTTCTAAGCCAAGGTGCTGGTCTTCTGCCTGAGTTACACACGTAATTGCTAACTGGAACTTACTTAATACTGATATTCGATTATTGGTGAACACATAAGTGAATTAATTAATATAAACCAGAGTCTTTTAGAACGAAGGAACGGCGACAGAAGGACCAGATTACACTTCATACCTTCTAATCGCACATCCACCGTCTAACACATAAACTGGCACCTAGTACACGGTGTAACACCATATCCACCACACCTTGCCAACCACTACTCGAGCGTACTGTAAGCCTTACAGCCTTAAGCTTTAATTGTAGAGCTCAAAGGGTCGTTCAGGAGGGACAGGGTGGTTGTAGCTACGTGAGTGTCATGCGGTACATCCGCATTGAGTGTTCAGATGATCTCTGCGTTTGTTTACGTGGGGGCATGGCAGATGAATCTACCTCTGATACTTCAACTCTATACTACTATACTACAATACTAGAGTACTAGAGTACTAGACTACAATACTACAATACTAGAGTACTAGAGTACTATGCAATACTACAGTACTATACTACAATACTACTATGCTAATATACTACAATACTATACTACAATACTATACTACAAGACACAATACTATACTACAAGACACAATACTATACTACAATACTATACTACAAGACTACAATACTACTTGTCAGATCCGCAGGGCGTACAATACCCCGCGGACAATGGTAACACCGCAGATATAGACGTGTGTACCCTACAACGTCGATCTACACCAACCAGCCACCCACACGACTCCTGCTCTGGTAACTATATAAACACTGCTTCTCCCTCTGGGAAGAATCATAAATGAATACACACCTGATAGGCATCAGACGTTACTACAGAATCTAACACTGCTATATTCGATACTACTATACTACTATACTGCAATACTACTATACTAGACTACAATTAGACTACACTACTATACTACTATACTAGACTACACTACTACTACTGTACTACACTCTACCTGTTAGATTCAGTAACGTCTGAGTTAACAAGTCTTTGTTGATGATCCTCCAGAATCGGGTTGTATAACAGTTCCAATCTTGCCGACGAGCAATCTGGGCTTTCTGGGACTGATCAGCTAGATCTCGCCCGGGTGGACCGCATAGTAGATTCTGAACGTGGATGTCTAATCGAATAGCGAAGGTATCATGGGTTACTACCCATGATGGGTTAACATACCTTTGATACTATAAAGTATACTCTAATATAGTACTACCATAGTACTACCATAGTACTACCATAGTACTACCATCTAGAACGTCAATACTACTACCGTCTAGAACTACGACATACCACCTTCTACCACTACAATACTACAGTAGCACGACTACCATACAATGCACATACACCATAATACATACCACAATACATACCATAATACATACACCTTTTCTACTTCATACCTATTAACCCAAAACACCCTGCGCGGTCCAGTGTGGCCCACCATGTCACTCGCCAGATTGATCTAGCCTACCCAGTTAATCCAGCCCTCGCCGCCCCGCTTCTCTTTCTTCGTACCGCTTCTCTTTCTTCGTACCGCTTCTCTTTCTTCGTACCGCTTCTCTTTCTTCGTACCCCGTTTGTCTTCTGCGTTGCGCGTTTCGCAGCCAAATCCGTTGCAGCACCTTCAACCTCCCAGTTAACAGATGTGAGTTTACAGCCAGGCTATAGGGGAAGCACTTCTTAGACTTGCATGCATTTCTACGAGGACTGACTTGATGCTAGAAACCGCACTAGGCTGGTCGAGTGTACGAGCTGGGCCAAGGGTGCTGTGCATCTGAAAAGGTTAGTAGCCCTGAGGTGCGCTGCCTTGAATCTGTCTTCTCTTCTGGTCTGGGCTAGTCATCAGGTAGCTGTTTAACGGCAATTCACCACCAGCCCTCTACTCCTCTACTTAACTCGTTTACAAATTACTTGCCGCCCACTTTAACATGTGGCATGCTCTGAGTTCATCGAGGCCATGTGACATCCAAGGAGGTGGGATAGTGCTGATTTTCAAGACTCTTGCCAATCGGTGCCTAAGACTGCTGTCGAGTTCAGACTTCTGGTGAGCACGGGAATTGACAGCCAAGGTGTGATGTTTGTGCTTTGGTATGGATGCGAACAAAGTAGTGAATGATGAATGTATGAATGTATGAATGGTGATAGTGAAAAATGAAAGGCGATTAGTGCATGTATTACGGTTAATTACGATCACTGTGTAGCACTTTTAACGCTGAATGTTTTCATTAGTATTCCAACGATCAATAGTGCACATAAACAAACACCATCAAAGCTGGTCTGGATATGTACCATTCAAGATTCAGCGTACGTGATCGTCTGACTATTAAATACTTCAGGATTAGCTAGTACCGGTGCATAGTGGAATTTTTGCTCTGCAGAGCATAGTTAGTGTATCTGACTTTTTAAAACTCAAGAGATGTTAATATGTGTATAGTAATCCATTTCTATTATTCTACAATTTACTATTTACTATTACTATTTACTATTACTATTTACTATTACTATTACTATTCTACTGGCAGAGCCGCCATTACCACTGAAGTCAATGGTAGCACCGCAGAACGCTTGGACGTGGGTACGTACATTGTCGATCTACACCAACAAGCCACCCACATGACCCTACTCTGGTAACTATATAAACCCGGCTCTCTTCCCTTGGGAAGAGCCATCAATGAATGCACACCTGATAGGCACCAGACGTTACTACAGAATCTAACATCTACTATTCTACTATTTACTATTCTACTATTTGTTAGACCCACCATGAGTAGACACACGACCCATAGAGGTATTACTGAGCCTACGAAAGCCAATGCCCTAAGACAGTGATACTTAATCGTGACTGGGGCTTCCCCCTTTGCCCTAGCTTACAGTATGGCACTTACCCGCCATTGCCTCACCTCATTGGTACTGTTCTATGGGCTATATATCCCCTTGGTTCCCACTTCTTGGGAACCCATCAACGAAAGAACACTAGCCCAAGTACCAGACGTATTCAAGAATCTAACACTATTCTACTATTTACTATTACTATTTACTATTTACTATTACTATTACTATTTACTATTTACTATTACTATTTACTATTTACTATTTACTATTTACTATTCTACTATTACTTAAGCCATGTTCGCTTCCAGAAAGCGGGACATCTCGTACCAGTGCATAGCCAGGAGTTATTTAATATCCCAGTGATCAGTAGCTGTGGTTTAACCACAACATCTACTGTTGGCTCATAATAACTAGTTCTGACTTTCTTTAATGTGTGATATCCGCACCACATCATATAGACTCCATGACTTGCGCAATGACGAGTGTCTAGCTTACCTTGGCACATAATTCTACAAGTTAATCTATACATTGGATACACCGAGTTCGTGTCGCTTACACAGCCGGAGCTGGCTCATTGAGCACGTTGAAGCCCATAAGAAGCAAGTTCCTCCACTGATCCGTTCATATCATAATCTTGTACATATATGAATGCGAGTGTAGCGCTGCCATGATTGATAGTATTAATTATGTGGATGACGATCCAAGCAGTAAGTCTACTTGAAGCAGTCAAAGCTACTCTGCGGTTTCAGTGGCAGAAGCTGGGTTCACACCGCGAACTTAATAGTTAAAGATAGTAGGGAATAAATAAAATACAAAAATAGTCCAAAAAAAGATACAGTAATAGACGAAATCCTTTAATACGTTACGTGTTAAAGGATAAAAACACATTATCAACATCAAGAATAATGGAAAACATAAATTATATTATTATATCCATGCGGAAAGCGGCATATTATATATATTGTTTTAGATATATCTCTTGCCTCAGAGAGAGTGAAGGCCGCCCATGGGTCTGCTGGCTGGATGTAGTTTCCACCTGAGTTGACAGCCTCTTTGCGGGGGGTTTCAATTCTTGGCCTTCATGATGTGTCAACCTTGATGAGATTCTCGCGTTAATCGGTGAAACCAGTCAAGTTTTACCCTTGATAAAGTCGCTGCTCTCGACCTTAACGCAAGATGGCTGGCAGCATGTTGAGCCGGGGGACGATTGACGTAGTGATTGACATCAATTTGACTGACATGTGACTGTGACACTTGACGTAGCATGTGACTGTGACACTTGACTGACATGTGACTGTGACACTTGACGTAGCATGTGGGATTCAGTAGTGGCAGGGTTCAAAGGTCGACTCGACAAAAGTGTATGTCGATTATCATCATCTCTGCTCTTCTCCCCGCCAGACTGTGGACACTGTTCCGCTTGTCCAGTTTTGATCACCGCATCACTGTACCTCTGGCCTGCTCATGAGCCATGTTGTCCGACGCCGATGGAGCCCAGAACCAAGACTAGCTCGCATTCACATATGGTCGTAGCTATCCATGATCATTAGCCCTGTATGGTTGTATGGTTGTATGCTGTATGGTTGTATGCTGTATGCTGTATGCTGTTGACTTGGTATGCATCGCAGAGAAAGCAATGAGCCAAAGCAGCTTCAGGAACTGAGCGACCCGGATGCGATGCGATGCTGAAGGTGGATGCGATGCGATGCTGAAGGTGGATGCGATGCGATACTGAAGGCCGAGTCGCTCTCTCTTCCCAACCGTCTCCCGCTTCTCTGCTGGATCATTGTGCAGACTCGCTCAACTGCAAACGCCTCGACCAATGACTCGCTTATTCGCTCATTCCAGACGCACACGTCCCAATCGGCTCAGCGCGTCTATATTGTTCTCCCAGCTGGGCGGATTCTGATCTAGAATGGCCAGCCCAGCCCCCCGAGGCCCGATTGTTCGTGGCTGGCCGTTCAGGCGACCATCGCTGCACAACACACTCGCTACTGTTGCCATTGTTGCCGCTACTGTTGCCATTGTTGCCGCTACTGTTGCCATTGTTGCTCACTCACTGCCCTTTGTTGCCGATATTCCTAACTATACATTGTGCTGCCCGTACTATCTTGTGCGATTTATGCATGATACACGCTCCTAATACTACACGCTCTCAATACTACACGCTCTCAATACTTCGTTTATACTCGCGCACCGCGCTTTTGTCATACTGCACCGATGCCGGCGCACCGCGCTTTTGCGATACTGCACCGACGCCGCCAATACTGCGCCGCTATACTGCACCGCACCCGCTCAACTGCACACACAGCCACTACTGCTCCTCTACTGCGCGTCGTGCCGCCGCCTGCATGCGCCCGATCATCACCCCAGCCTCCAACAATGGCACGTCTCGACCCACGCTGCATCGCCAAGCCTCCGCGCTGGCTCCACCAGTGCCTCCCTTTGTAGTGCCCGCGCTCCGCCAGCACAAGCCCCCATTGTTCGCGTCGTCTCTTCCCGCCGCCGCCCAAGGCACAGTCTAATGCAGCAGTCGGCGCTAGTGCCTACGCTGGCCGCATTGTGCTGGGCCGTGGCCGTGTGCCTTATTGCTTTTTGATTGTTTGTTGTGGGCGATTGTTCCATTTTGTTTGTTTTGGTCCGCAGCGCTCCGCCGTCACGGCTATTTAACGTGCCTGCCCCGCTGATCTCTGCTTTTACCACTACTGCCATCATGAAGCTCTCCGTGTTGTTTTCGCTTTGGGCTGCCGCTTCGGCGCTTCCCCAGATTGAGATCATAGGGAACAAGTTCTTCTATCCGAACAACTCGCAATTTTTGATGAGGGGCGTGGCCTACCAGCAAGACCCCGCCGCCGCCACGGGCTCCAGCACCTTCGCTGACCCGTTGGCCAACCCAGAAGCCTGCAAGCGGGACATCCCGTTGATGCAGGAGTTGCAAACGAACGTGATTCGTGTGTACGCCGTGGATCCCGCCCAGGACCACTCCGAGTGCATGAGGCTCTTGGACGCCGCAGGCATCTATGTGATTGCCGACTTGGCCGAGCCCAGACTCTCCATCAACAGGGACAGTCCACAGTGGGACGTCGACTTGTTGAAGCGCTACACCGACGTGGTGGACTCATTGCAGCAGTACTCGAACGTGTTGGGCTTTTTCGCCGGAAACGAGGTCACCAACCTGGTCCAAAACACCAAGGCCTCTGCCTACGTCAAGGCTGCCATTCGTGATACCAAGAAGCATATCAAAAAGAGCAACTACAGAAACATCCCCGTGGGCTACTCGGCCAACGACGACCTTGCCATCCGCAAGCCCTTGGGCGAGTACTTTGCCTGCGGCGACGAGGACGACAGAGCTGACTTCTTCGGCCTCAACATCTACGAGTGGTGTGGCAACTCCACCTACGAGAGATCTGGTTACGCCGAGGTCACCCGGCTCTACAAGGACATGGGCATTCCATTGTTTTTCTCCGAGTACGGCTGCAACGCCGTCCGTCCCCGTGTCTTCCAGCAAGTTGAGAGCATCTACACCACCATGACCGATGTGTGGTCTGGAGGAATTGTTTTCATGTACTTCGAGGAGGCAAACAACTACGGTTTGGTGAAGTTGGACGGCTCCAACGTCAAGAAGTTGCCTGACTTTTCCTTCTTGAAGCTGGAGTTGGACCGCGTGACGCCGGTGTTGCACTCGCCGCTGCCTGCTACCGTCACCTCGTGTCCTACCATTGGCTCCAACTGGCAGGCTGCCACGAACCTTCCGCTCAGTCCGCTGGAGAAGTTCTGCGACTGCGTCGAGGAGAGCCTCGAGTGTGTCCTCAAGCCAGATGCTGATCCTTCCAAGTTTGGCGACATCTTCCTGTACGTCTGCAGCACTCTTAACTGCTCGGCCATTGCCGGTGACGCATTGACCGGAACCTACGGTGAATACTCTGCCTGTGGTGCCAAGCAAAAGTTGAGTTATGTTATGGATGCTTTCTACAAGGCCAATGACAAGAAGCCACACACATGTGACTTCCTGGGCATGGCTACCGTGCAGAAGCCATCGAATGCTGGAAAGTGTGAGGACATCAGTGACTCTGAAGGAAATGCTGGAAGCAAGACTGCCTCTGGCAGCACCTCTGGAAGCAAGACTGCTTCTGGAAACACTGCATCTGGCAACACTGCTTCTGGAAACGCCGCTTCTGGCAACACTGCATCTGGCAACACTGCTTCTGGCAACAACGCCGCTTCTGGCAACAACGCCGCTTCTGGAAACACTGCTTCTAGCAACACTGCTTCCGGCAACGCCGCTTCTGGCAACACTGCATCTGGCAACAACGCCGCATCTGGAAACACTGCTTCTAGCAACACTGCTTCCGGCAACGCCGCTTCTGGCAACACTGCATCTGGCAACAACGCCGCATCTGGAAACACTGCTTCTAGCAACACTGCTTCCGGCAACGCCGCTTCTGGAAACACCGCCTCTAGCAACACTGCTTCCGGGAACAAGAATGCCCCTGGCAACACTTCTTCCGGCAACAACGCTGCATCTGGAAACACTGCATCTGGCAACAACGCCGCATCTGGAAACACTGCTTCTAGCAACAACGCTGGTAACAACTCTGGCAACAACGCTGGTAACAACTCTGGTAACAACGCTGGCAACAACTCCGGAAACAACTCTGGCAACAACGCTGGTAACAACTCTGGTAACAACGCTGGCAACAACTCCGGAAACAACTCTGGTAACAACGCTGGCAACAACTCCGGAAACAACTCTGGTAACAACGCTGGTAACAACTCCGGAAACAACTCTGGTAACAACGCTGGTAACAACTCCGGAAACAACTCTGGCAACAACTCCGGAAACAACTCTGGTAACAACGCTGGTAACAACGCTGGTAACAACACGCCAGGTGGAAGCGGAAGAAACTCTGCTCTGCCAAAGCCTTCGGATGGCAGATTCCCAGGTTCGCCTTATCCTGGAAGTGGCAACACCATTGGATACAAAAACACTACTGTGAGTGGCAGCAACACTATCGTTGGAACCAAAACCAACATTGAGGGTGAAAGCCAAACCAACATTGAAAGCAACATTGAAACTGGAAGCCAAATCAACAGCGGCAGTGCAAGCCAAACCCAAATTGGCACCAAGAGTAGCACCGAAGTTGAGAGCAAGAGCAGTACCGGAAGCGAAGCACTGAGCACTAATAGCGGAAGCAGCACCAACATTTGCGACTGTCTTGAGGCCAGCCTCGAGTGTGCTGCCAAGTCCAGTGCTACCGCTGATCAATTCGGTGGCGTTTTCGATTGGGTCTGTTCTGGAACCGGTGGTGGAGTCGACTGTGCTCCTATCAACGAGGGTGGTGACTACGCTTCTTGTTCCGACAGACAGAGATTGGGCTGGGCCATGAACTCCTACTACCAAGCTCAAGCTGGTAAGCCTGCTGGAGCCTGTGACTTCCTGGGAGTGGCCACCTTGAAGAAGGCTACTAACAATGGACAATGCCAGGCCTCGTCTCAGAATGCAGGTAACACGAAGGCTGACACTTCCAAGTCTGTCTCTTCCAAGCCTGAAGCCTCCAAGTCTGTCTCTTCCAAGCCTGAAGTCTCCGAGTCTGTCTCTTCCAAGCCTGAAGCCTCCAAGTCTGTCTCTTCCAAGCCTGAAGCCTCCAAGCCTTCGAGCAACAACAACGTTTGCGATTGTCTTGAGGCCAGCCTTGAATGTACTACCAAGTCTAGTGCTACCGCTGATCAATTCGGTGGCGTTTTCGATTGGGTCTGTTCTGGAACCGGTGGTGGAGTCGACTGTGCTCCTATCAACGAGGGTGGTGACTACGCTTCTTGTTCCGACAGACAGAGATTGGGCTGGGCCATGAACTCCTACTACCAAGCTCAAGCCGGTAAGCCCGCTGGTGCCTGTGACTTCCTGGGCGTGGGTACCTTAAAGAAGGCTACCAACAATGGGCAATGCCAGGCATCGTCTCAGAATGCAGGTAACACGAAGACCGACTCTTCCAAGTCTGTGGCCTCTAAGCCTGAAGCCCCCAAATCTGACTCTGCCAAGCCTGAAGCCCCCAAATCTGACTCCGCCAAGCCTGAAGCCTCCAAATCTGACTCTGCCAAGCCCTCGAGCAACACCAACGTTTGTGACTGTCTTGAAGCCAGCCTCGAGTGTGCTGCCAAGTCCAGTGCTACCGCTGATCAATTCGGTGGTGTTTTCGATTGGGTCTGCTCTGGCACCGGTGGTGGAGTCGACTGTGCTCCTATCAACGAGGGTGGTGACTACGCTTCTTGTTCCGACAGACAGAGATTGGGCTGGGCTATGAACTCCTACTACCAAGCTCAAGCCGGTAAGCCCGCTGGTGCCTGTGACTTCCTGGGCGTGGGTACCTTAAAGAAGGCTACCAACAATGGACAATGTCAAGCCCTGCAGAACTCTGGAAAGGCGGTTGCTGGAAGATCCATTGTGAACAGAGTTAGAAGCGAAGCCAAGTTTGAGAACAAGTTGGTTGGCAATAACTCGACTGGCAACTCCACTGTTACCACCGCCTCGGTCGACTCCTCAGCCACCCACTTGTCAGCTGGCTTCGTGTCCTTCTTGGCATTGATCAGTTTCCTCGGTGTTTCGCTCTAGACTAGCAAGTTCTGGCCTTTTGATGGATCGCGTGCCTAATCAAGAGATGATACACTTTTCGTAGTCTACTATTTGTTTAAACCTTAATTAATGTACGTTTATCCTCAGTAAACCATCGGCAGCAGTCTCTCGCACACGGTCTCGGCCGCTTGTTACACATCGTTGATGGCGTCGTCAATGACCATCTTCCGGATGTCCCAGAAGTATTCCAGGTCGAAAGGAGCCGGCGCCAAGTGGTAGGTTTCGTCGGCGCCAAACCAGTTGTGGGTCTTCTTGCGTATCTTGGCCTCCTCCTTCTCGAAGCGGGCCAAGGCCTTGCGGCTGAGATGGAACTCCTCGCCCGCGTACACCTCCGGCTTCGCCGAGTTCGACGAGCTCGTCAGCGCCGTTCTCTGCGTGAAGGTGCTCACGCCCCGGCCCGCCGGGGTTTTGAGCCCTGCGCGCGCGTACTGGGGCATGTCGTCGGGCACCAAGTCCGACACGTCGTGGAACACGTTGGCGGCCTCCTCGTCCGCCGCATCCGTGTTGACCCAGCGGAGGTTCGCCGCGTCGTAGCGCATGTTGCCCTTGTGGTGCAGCGTGAACTGATCGCGGGTTATGAGCCCGGGCGTCTTGCGGGCGCTGCCCGCCGGGTCCTCGAACCGCAACAAGTCGTGGTCGTTGCCCTCCCATGTCTTTGCGGCTGCGTTGAAGCGCATGCGGCGGTTGCTGTCGATCACGGGAGCACTTGATTGGTGGTTGAGAAACTTGACTAGACCGATGTTGCGGCGAGGCTCCAGGGCGTGCGGTGGTTTTTTTTTCTTTGGGCTGGATCGGAGCTGCATCTGTTTTTCGGTGATTTCCATGTATTTTTCGAGCAACTGTTTTTTGTGGAGCTCCATATTGTAGTCGATGTCGTCTGCAGAAAGGGATTCTCTGACTTTTTGCCTGTCTTTTTGCCTGTCTTTTTGCCTGTCTCTTTCTCTATCTCTTTCTCTGCCTCTTTCTCTGGGTAGTTCCCTCTCTCTTTCACTCTCTCGTTCCCTCTCCCTGTCTCTTTCCGTATTTCTCTCTCTCTCCCTCTCCCTCTCCCTCCCCCCGTTGTGAAAAGAAGGCATCCGGTCCAACTTCTTAATAAGCTTGTTGTTCTGGTTAAAAAACGGATGCTCTTTCGGACTGCTCAACACGCCATTCAAGTCCATGGTCGACTTGCTTTTCGGCGGCTTGAAGGTCTGGAGCGACTGTGGAAACGCCGGCATGCTCATTTTGTGCTGGAGGCTGCCGTGCTGGCTTCGCTGGCTGGCGTGGCCCGCCCGGGGCGTCCGGAACTGCGCGAGCCGGTCCGCCTGGATACCCTGCGACGGGTCGCCGAGAAAGCCGTCCTCAAAAGTCTCGAAGTCGTCCTTGGTGTACTCGTAATTGATGGTGTGGTCGGGCTCGGCGTTGGGGTCCTTGAGCTTGAGCGTGTGCACCTCGTCCTTGGCAGGTGACCTGAGCGTGCGCACGTCGTCGTCTGGAGCCGGCGTGGCGTGCGCGTCGCCCTGGCGCTGGTAGCGGCTGTAGAGCTCCTGGTCCTCGAGCTCCGCCTCCCGCTGGAGCTGCTGGCGACGCTCCACGAGGATGTCGCCCGCCCGGCCTGCACACGCGGCCTTCTTGCTCTGATAGATGCCGCTCTCCTCCTTGCCAAAGATGTCGTCGATCTCCTCGAAGTCGTCGTCGTCCATCTCGGTGATGTCGGTGTCGGTGTCCTCGCTATAGGAGCTGAGCGAGCGGCGGTTGGACGGCGACGGCAACGACACGCTGGCCGGCAGCACCCAGTCGCGGAGCTTGGCGTGGTCTTTTTCCGACATGTCGAAGCCGTCGCCGAAGGCGTTGTCGGCGTCCTCGGAGTAGTCTAGGAAGACGCGGGGGGAGAGCGTGGCCCTGCCGGAGGTGTCTCTGATGTGGGGGCTCCTGCCGCGGGAGAGCGCCTGCTTCAGGGGTATGTTGGAGTGTTTGAAGGGGGGGGGCACTGGCTCGGGGAGAGCAATATCATGGGGGGGCAATGGATGCGGTAGGGCGTGGTCGAATTGTGGGTGCTGAGGGGTCTCTTTGGGCTGTTTGGCTTGTATGGCCTGTTTGGCCTGTTTGGGCTGTTTGACTTGATTGACCTGTTTGACCTGATTGACTTGTTTGACCTGATTGACTTGTTTGACCTGATTGACTTGTTTGACCTGATTAAACACGGGCGCCTCTTTGTATCCAAAAGTGTTCAGCTCCGCTGGCATTAGTTCTAGGCTCTCGAGCCGAAGTGTGTTGATATCGGGGTCGGGCTCGCCTAGGTGCAACACATGAGGATCAAAGTCGCTGTCGCTGAGATCTCGGAGAAAGTCGGACTCCGTGTCGCCCCACTTTGCGAGCCGCGCGTCCTTGGTGTCGGACATTCGCTCCAGCATGGATGGTGTTGCGGTGAGTGAGTGGCAGTGTGGAGTAGTGAGTGGTGAGTGGTGAGCGGTGCAGGTGTTGTATTATGGTGTTGAGTCTCACACCCGTACCTCCTCACCTATGAGTGTGCGGCCGTGAGCAGGTGCTAAGCTACAGAGCTGGGGAGTGGCTGAGCGGCTAAGTATCTGGGGGTGACTGACCGCTGACCGCTGACCGCTGATCGCTGACCCCATACCGAAACGCTGCAGTGGCTGGCGCTACGACCGTTCATGTACTGCAGGGCGCACCGGCACGGCGCGGGCGCTTCGAAAGCTCTCCTAGCTCCTGGGCCGTGCACCTGGCAATCGCCTTCTGCCCCAGGTCCGACAACGTGATGCACACAGTTGGTGACTATGATTGGTAGTGAGAACTGCAACATGCAGGAAAATGGGCCGGCTGACTGGCCGGCTGCACCGGCGGCCCGGCTGGCTGCACACATTTTGGGCCCGCCCAAGTACCCGAAAGGATTCCAGAGGCAGAAAAAGGCACCCGACGCCATCACGTCCCTCTTCGGGGGGGCGTCGCCACACATTGACTACACTCTTCCCGCTTTCCCTCTACCGGAGTACCTTAGGAGTCCAGCGCCGGAAATTGATGTGCCTATTTTTGACTTTCTACAAGGGGCTACGGACGCCACGGCCGCTGAACACGAGACCTACGAACCTGCAGATGCGTCCCTTGAAAAGGCCCATGACCAAAACGGTGTTTTACAGGCCCCAAATGATGCTAACAACGGTGTTTTGCATGACCACAACAGTGTTTCGGGCCTGCAGGCGCTGGCAGCACCGCTCAAAGTGGCCCCCCGCTCAAGCGCCCTATTTCGCATCGGCCCGCCGTTCCTGGCCACGCGCACCCGCCGTGCCCTCTTCAGCCTGGACTCGTCCCAGCCCATCGAGCCGCGCATCCACGCCCGCTTCGACCGCGGCTTCGAGAAGGGCGACGCCGGCAACTGGATCGGCTACAAGCGCAACTACTTCACGCTAGTGCTGGCGGTGGAGTTCCCGGGCTACGACTTGCTCCGCTTTGCACGCAGCCGCTTTCACCTCGGCAGCGAGGCCGGCCCGTCCGCCGAAGACATCCGCTACTTCGCCTTGCGCCTTGCCGTGCACTGCAGCGACGCCGACGTGGCCATCGGCTTGGTGCAGCACACGCCCAAGCGAGACAAGGGCCCCAAGTTGCCCATGCCCGTGCACCCCACGGTCCCCGGCGGCCTGCTTCCCGATCCCCACACGGTGCGGCTCTCGTGCAACAAGCGCAATGGCCACAAGGTGCTGCGGGCCCGCCGCGTGTTCGAGCTCGACGTGGACGCCTACGTGCAGACACACGGGCTTGCGGCGCCGGCCATTCTCTCGGCGTACCCGCCGACGGCCTCCAAGGTGGCCCGCTTCGAGCGCATCCAGTTCACCGCGTCGCTCCGCGTCAAGCCGGCGTGCTACACATCGAAGCACTTTGTGTTGAGCGTGGAGCTCTTGGCCTACGTGGGCGAGGGTGGGGAGCCGGAGGTGGTGGCTAGCACTTCCAGTGCGCCGCTTCTCGTGCGTGGCCGCTCGCCTTCGAAGTACCCGACGGAGCGGACATCTGGCTACCGCGGCTAATGGGGACGACTGGCGATTGTGGTGGACTACTACTGTGGCTGTAAGTTGATGAGGCATCAGCACAAGGTACAGTTTAGTGTCAGTGAAGCCTATTGTAGGTGCATACTGGTCTCCATTTTCTGATAATCATCAGAGGATCTGAGGATCTGAGGATCTGAGGATCAATGACATTGAGAACCACAAACAGTCCATGCGGTGACTATTGTTATGGTACCGCGGTCAATGTGAGCTTCTGTGAGCTTCTGTGAGGCTGCCGTCACCCTGACTCTAGATAATCAAGAAGCACTGAGAAGCCAGGCGCTCAAAGAGCTGGTTCAAGTATTTAGAAAATAATGTCATAGAAGATAGCACCCTCAGACACCTGTCACAACACACCAGTACTCAGAGCAGCACGACCATGCGCCAGCCATCCCGTCACGTGACCACATACTTCAGTCACGTGCTCTGTGATCGTCCCGTCAGTGGTGGTCTGAGTCGGCTGGTCACGTGACCTGCATCGGCCCCGGCGGCCCCCGCCTGGCGCTTCCGTCTACCCCGTGGTGGTCTGGCAGCTTCTGTGGACCTGTGCTGGTTGATTTACAGGCGGTTTATTTTGCAGCCATTCGGTTCGCGACCTGGCACACTCTGTGCTGCATGCCACACAATAGCGAGGTCCAGAATTTTGACTCGGCTTAAAAAATTGGGTAGTGGAGTGGCGACGCAGAAGTGATGATATTCATAGAACGATCTAGTGGAATGAAGTAACATGTAATAGAATGTGTCACACGGCGTACTCAATACCCATGAGACATAGCTCGCAGCTCGACTAGACAATACTGCACCACGGCTTTCCACTGACCACATGGATCCTTTCTGACTACAAATGTCCCTGGGAGGGCATCACACCAACCTGAAGTCCAGACGTACTAAGGATTGACAGATGATTTTTGTAAATGATGTGATGGTGCATAGATGTTAATAGGTAATGAATGAACTGATAATTGATGTAATAGATATGATGATGATTAATAGATATGATGATGATTAATAGATATGATGATTAATAGATGTGATGATGATTAATAGATGTGATGATGTTTAATATAATCATTGACAGATATGCATCACTCGTACCTTGTCCCATTATTGCAGACCGGTATAGGCAGATGTGGTGGATGCTCTGCAGATTTAATTCAACAGTCAGAATGGCAGATAAGACTATTCCAGTTTTTAAGGAAGCCCATGCCATGAATAAAGTGGCCTGGGTGACTCAGTCCTCCAAAGCCTTAATGTTCTGCTTTACGAATACGGCACTAGGTGGCTTTGGGGGCCAGGTACGTAGCCATGTCACCAGTAGTAGTCATTGGTAGAAGTAGTGATTGGTAGTAGCAAAAACAGTTAATAGCAGTATGGTAGTAGTAGTCATTTATGGTAGTAGTCATTTATGGTAGTAGTCATTTATGGTAGTAGTCATTTATGGTAGTAGTCATTTATGGTAGTAGTCATTTATGGTAGTAAGAGGAGTAGGAACAGTAGGAACAGTAGGAGCGGTAGTAGTAGTCTAATATCAGTCACTAGTAGTAGTAGCAATATTAGTTAATAGCAGTAGTAGTCATTAATAGTCATTAATAGTCATTAATAGTCATTAATAGTCATTAATTGCAGTCTCAATAGTAGTCATTAATAGTAGCAGTCATTGGTAGTAGTTATTAGTAGCGGTAGTAGTCATTAGTCATAGTAGTCATAGTAGTCATTGTAGCAGTAGCACCAAACGTCGTGGATAGCACACCACCGTGATGGAAACCCTCGCCAATCTCTAGTTGCTCGACCCGGACGACACACGAGGTGGACGCAACTTTCTAGGTAGACCCTGTCCATCCCGTCAGAATTAAATTCCATGTATCACAATTCCAGAGGTTTTAATTTCTAGAAATGTGAATATGTACGTATACACGGAGAGTATCTGTATGTGAAGCTAATGAAGTGGTATTTAATATACATTGTAATGAATGACTAATCACCAATTGATCTCATTCAACATCTTATTGATCATTATTGAATTTTAATGTTCATATCTCTCATCTCATAGTACACGCTCAAGTTCACATGTCCCTATTCCCATATCAAGCCGTACTGAACCCAGCAGTCCAGATACACAAGTAAATCTAAAAGGTGCAATATGGAACTTTCTCCAACCAAGTATCTTATCTATTCAAACAAATGTGCAAGTTGCACCTTGTTTTTCACGAGGTCCCAGGTGGGTAACACCCATAAACCTACACACAAGAACACACATGTACGACTATTGGTCAGCACATGAGGTCCTTGACAGTATGCGTCAAGGGTATGGTGGCCCACGGGCACGTGCCAGACCAGTCCTAGCTTGCCCTAGTTAGGCAGTGCAGCACAACTCCACGGGTGACAACTGGGCAGCTAATATCAGAGACAGACTGTAAGAGTGCATTGGAAAGGCTTGACAGGATATGATGGAATGGAGGAGGAAGTCCATTATACCGGTTTTGAGCCCTGTCCATATCCATTGTCAGTCTTTTCATCAAACCATCCAGCCGTCGTCACTACAGCTGAAGTGCCCACGACTAGGGTCAGACTGACGATGTGTGACTGCCTATTCAGTCAGTCTATCAGTCAGTATCAGTCAGTTTATCGGTCTATCAGTCAGTTTATCGGTCTATTCACGGCTCCGAAGATTGGTGCTCGGCCAAGTTGCCGTGTAGCAAGACATGTCAAATTGTATCCTCCCCTGCTCCAATACGGACTTATACGTGTTTGCTCAGTAGTTCCATGTGTGCTTGTTTTCTGCGCCAAGGGCCAAACAGTACCAGATTTGTTCGACACATTTGAAACTTCAGCACACTACACAAGACTTGTCAATACCGCTCTCCTAAGTGGCTCGCAGAGTCCGCTCACTATCTACTTTGTGGCGTTTGCTCTGGTTGCTTCCCGTCTTGTGTTCCAGGGCAGGTGTTGGAGGTAATCTAGTGAGTTGTTACATTTGTGTATTCTTGCAGTGCGTACATTCTAAACCGTTTTAATTGAATACTCTCTTCTGTTCTGTCTGGTTCATGTGACAAGCCAATTGACCAAGCAAGAGTTAGCCACCATTCTTGATAGCGATGAGTTTGAAGTGTGATCAGCGTTGGGAATAGAGATCAGTAGGGTATAGTATGGACGGTAGAGCAGTGGCAGTATGACAGTAATATAAACAGAATTATAGAAAGTGGTCGAGGCAGTAGCATAGAAAGTAGTAGAGGCAGTAGAGGCAGTAGAAACAGTAGAGGCAGTAGAAACAGTAGAAACAGTAGAAACAGTAGAAACAGTAGAAACAGTAGAAACAGTAGAAACAGTAGAAAGAGTAGAAACAGAAGTATAGACAGTAGTATAAACAGAAGTATAAACTGTAATATAAACAGTAGTATAAACAGAAGTATATACAGAAGTATAGACAGTAGTATAAACAGAAGTATAGACAGTAGAGACAGCAGTATGAAAGTAGTATAGACAGTAGTATAGACAGTAGTATAAACAGAAGTATAAACTGTAATATAAACAGTAGTATAAACAGAAGTATATACAGAAGTATAGACAGTAGTATATAGCATAGACAGAGTGTACAGCATAGGCAGTAGAGACAGTAGTACAGAAATAGAGTTAGTAGAAGTATAGACAGTAGTGTAGACAGTAGTGCAGAAATAGTATTAGTAGAAGTATAGACAGTAGAGACAGTAGTATAAAAGTTGTATAGACAATAGTATAAAGTAGAATAAATAGTAGTATAGACTAGTATAAACAAAGTATAGACGTAGACAGTAGAGACAGTAGTATAGATAGTAGTATAGACTAGTATAAACAGAAGATAGACAGTAGAATGTAGTATCGACAATAGATACACCATAGACGTAGAGACAGTAAAAACAGAAGATAGACAGTAGAATGTAGTATCGACAATAGATACACCATAGATGTAGAGACAGTATAAATAGTATTTCTGTAGACACTAGTATCCACATGTCATCCGCAGGCACATTCCATTACGGGGACAATGATAGCATCGCAGAACGCTTAGACATGTGTACCGACATCGTCGCTTGAAACACCACCAGCCAACTATATGACCGACTCTGGTAACTATATGACCGGCTCTCCCTGGAGAACTATCAATAAATCCAGTACTACCTCTAATACTAGTATTACTACTACTATTATCCAGTACTACCTCTAATACTAGTATTACTACTACTATTATCCAGTACTACCACTGTACTAACTAATACGAACAATACTAATACTAAACTAGTACCATACTAGCACCATACTAGCACCATACTAGTACAAATACCAGTACTAATACTATACTAGTCCTAACCAACATTAGCAGAGCATTGCAGCAATCTAAAGATACCTTTGTCCAGTGTTCTTGATATTAAGGACATCTTGGTAAAAGTTTGTGTTTGAAATTTGTGTTGTCACTCTTCATCTGTATATCGCTAAGTAGATGTTTTTGTGAAGACACAGCCTAATGGTTCCATAGTAGGCACACATCACGAAGGATAGTATTTGATATTCAAGACACGGGCGATAGTTTAATTAATTCATAATGACCACAAAACACGCTGTATGTCCAAAAGTGGGTTTGCTCTTGTATCTCCAGATCAGAGCCAATTACTCTTGTACGCTGAGAATCAGTCCATCTCTAATTCTGTAGATAGTAACTGCTCCATATTGATAGGTACTGTTACTGAAGATCTAATACCACAGGTAGATTGTGGTGGTAATGCAGAGTAGTGTTAATACTAGGGCCATACATAAGTATACAGTCAATAGTCTACAAGTATTGCTGTAGCATAGTATTTGGTACGGTAGTACATAGGTTTCCAGCAGAGGGTAGCGTAGTGTGTAGTAGTGTAGTGTAGTGTGTAGTAGTGTAGTGTAGTGTGTAGTAGTGTAGTGTAGTGTGTAGTAGTGTAGTGTAGTGTGTAGTAGTGTAGTGTAGTATAGTGTAGTGTAGTGTAGTGTGTAGTGTGTAATAATCACTACTGGTTCGCCTTCCCCATGTTTTCCTGCATGTTTTCTCACCTTCTGCCCGTCCATTCATACTACAACCCATGGAGTCCCCCTCCCCCGGCCACCCCCTCCCGTCAAGCAAAAGCCCCGACGCCCCCGCCCCCGCCCCCAAGGTCATCGACAAGCACTCCATGGAGTACGTCGTGCGGTCCGGCATCGCCGGCGGGCTCTCAGGCTGCGCCGCCAAAACCCTCATAGCGCCCATGGACCGCATAAAAATCCTCTTCCAGACATCCAACCCCGACTTCTTGCGGTTCCGCGGCTCGTTCTCCGGGCTCTTCCGTGCGGCCGCCAAGATCTGGCGCAACGACGGCGCCGTGGGCCTCTTCCAGGGCCACTCCGTCACGCTCCTCCGCATCTTCCCCTACGCCGCCATCAAGTTCGTGGCCTACGAGCAGATCCGCAGCGTGTTGATCCCCAACGACCGCCACGAAAACGCCGTCAACCGCTTCATGGCCGGCTCGCTCTCGGGGCTCGCGTCCGTGTTCTTGACCTACCCCTTGGACCTCATCCGCGTGCGCTTGGCGTTCCAGACACGGGCGTCGTCCGTGGCCGAGCCGCCGCTCCGCTCGCCGCCGGGGATCCGCCCGCCGCCGCCGGGCCTCTGGGCGACCATCAAGCACGTGTACCACGAGCACCCGCCGCACCGCGAGTCCGACCCCCGCTGGCTCCGCTTCATGCGCCAGAGGGTGCCGGCGCCGCTCGTGCCGCTCTCCAACTTCTACCGTGGCTTCGGGCCCACCATCTTGGGCATGATCCCTTATGCCGGCGTGTCGTTCTACGTGCACGACACCATCCAGGACGTGTTCCGCTCGCGCTACCTCGCCCGCTTCTCGGTGGTGCAGCCGTCCACGCAGAGCAGCCTCAAGGTCGTCAAGCTCAAGAACGACCAGGAGCACGTGAGCAGCAGGGACTCGCGGGCGCCGCTCAAGGTGTTGGCGCAGCTCGCGGCGGGCGGGCTTGCGGGCATGTGTTCCCAGACCGCCGCCTACCCGTTCGAGGTGATCCGCCGCCGCATGCAGGTGGGCGGGGCGGTGAACCTGGGCAAGTTCATGAGCTTCCGGAACACGGCGCGGTTGATCTTTGCGGAGAGCGGCGTGGGGGGGTTTTTTGTGGGCTTGACCATTGGCTACATGAAGGTGGTGCCGATGGTGGCGTGTTCGTTCTATGTGTACGAGCGGTCGAAGCTTTTGTTGGGGATTTAGGAGAGAAGGAGAGGGAGAGAGACACTAGGCCACCGCACGGCTGACATTACTCTGGTATTATTACTATACAGTGCATGTGCTGGCTATGATAGTGCTGGCTATGGATTGCTGGTTATGGATGAGACTGCATGAACGCTTAAATCTCTGCTACGGCCACTCACAACAGCGCCATATAATCAGTCTCCCGTCCCACCCTTAGTGGTTTAGCATCAATATATTTATTACAAACATCGTCTTATTTACATTAAAAGAACCAGAACCATTTGTTCTTCTTGGTAGGCCGCGTGCCAAATTTCGGGTTGGACGCTGTGGCCACATTTGCTATCGTGTCTTTGGCAATGGCCGCCGATTTCGACAACTTGTCCGTGCCAATTTTGAATCCCCAGCCCCGCAACATCTTCACGATCGCCGGCGTGAACGCAGCGGTCAACGGAACCCGGACAAAGATGAACACTGACTTGTGGATGCCGTACGCAAGCACAAACTCGGTCCACGAGAACCAGCCGAACGCCGACTCGGTCTCCCCGACCGTCTCTTGTGCAGACTCCTCAATCTTGTTGATCTCTTGCATACTCTGCAACTCCTCGTCCGACTTGCCAAACCCAAAAAACTGCTTGGCCTTGTTCTCATACACCTCGATCCGCTCCTTGCCCAACGAGTGCACCAAAAGATAGCACACCGGCAAGTCCAACATGCTGATAAATAGATACACTCCGAGAGCAGAGTAGCCGTACTCCTTGACGAGCGCCTTGATGCCTTTTTGGGGCTTGGCCGCAGCCTTAGTGGAGTTGGCACGGCTGAACGCCCTGAGCCTGGAGAAGGACCACAGTGGGCCGCGCCGCCAGAGCGGCGTCATTGCGTCGCTCCGGCTGGCGGGAGTTACCTTCAACCCGCTGAAGCCCCGCTTAAACATAGCCTGGGGACGCAAGAGATGCACTGGCGCAATCCGGATCCGGGCAAACATGGTGGATGGAGCTCTTCGATGGCGGCGCACGAACACCTCGGCCACGCGCACGTGTGCGCACACACGTGATGCAACGGTCGCTCGCATCTCGTGCCTGATGACTTGGCTACCCCATTGACCGTCTTTGGCTCGCCGCATGGGCGGAGTCGCTCAACGGAACGTGGAGTAGTAATCCTCCCTCTCGAACCTTTCCTGCACTCGCTTCAACACTTCAGACGAGTACACGTCCTCCAACCTCTCCTTCCCCCTTAACACTCTGGCCTCGTGGTTGCGTTGCTCCTCCAAAGTCATCACAACAACGTTCTGGAACAGGAGCTCCTTCTCCGCATCCCATCTCGATAACGTCAACCGCGTGGAGAAATTCGAAACAACCGACTTTCCTCGGTACACCTCCTCCACAATGTATGGCACATCTTTCACTGAGAACGGCGTCCGCTGGTCCAAGTTGCCGAGCCGCGACTCTTGCCCAGCCAAGCTCTGGAGTATTCCATTGTAGAACTTAATGCGGTTCTTTCCCTCGACGTATTCCGTGGGGTATCCTGCAATAGTGGTCAAAATGTGCGTGGTCAATGCGAGCCCAAACATTCCCGGCATCGTGCCCAAAACTGGCAAGATACGAACCCGGAAGTTCTGGATGGATGAGAGCTGGTCCACGTCTCCCTTGGCGATTTCTTTCTCGTCCAACGGAAGGAGTTTGGCCTTCTTGGGGTCCGGCTTCTCTGCGCTGAAAACTACCGGTATGTTGTCAACAATACCGCGCTTGCTCAAGCGAATCCTCACGGATCTGGCCAACGGGTCCTCTTCGGTTTTTGAGATATCGGCAACGTTGATTCTCGTTGGATCTGACTTTAATGCTGCTCCGCCTGAGGAAACCACGCGGATCTTGCGATCATGACAAAATTGCAACAAGTCCACTTTCGTGTCAATGTTGTCGATACAGTCGACCACCAAATCCGGCGTGAAACCGCCCAAGATTAACTCTTCTCCGCGCGCTTTGACCCACAACTCATTTCTGCACTCGATGTTGGCCCATGGCGCAATTTTTAAGAGGTGCTGCCTCAAGCACGTGACTTTCAGCGTACCCACGTCTTCAAGCGTGGCAACAGCGTGTCTGTTAAGAGAGCTCAAGGACACTTGGTCGAAGTCAATGACGCGGATGTTCTCCACTCCTGACCGTATCAACATGGTCACGACCCACGACCCGACCCCTCCTGCTCCCACGACAACGACCCTGTGATCGCGTACGCTTTGCATGCCTTCCTCAGTCAAAAACGCATAGTTGCGTGCCAATTGTTCACGTATGAGTTCTTCCGAATGGCCTTTTTTCGTGGCTCTTTCGGCGACGTCGACCTCTTGGCTTGCTTGGAGCCGGTGGTATGCTTCCACCAATGCAGCAGTGACAAATGCCGTTGATGCAACTATTGTGGCCAATCTGAGTCCGGAAGTCATGTTTAAGCGATGAGAAAATGCGATGCGCAGGTTATATACGCACACCAGTACATCACTGTCACTTCAAGCAGGTGGAGAGGTTCACCAAATCGGTTATTTCATCTCAACTCTTACTGTGTACTTCTCAATTCCCCGGAATTTTCTCGGCCTTATCTTTCTCAGCCTCATCTTTCTCAGCCTCATCTTTCTCAGCCCTATCTTTTCAGTCATCTTTCTCAAGCTCATCTTAATCGTTTGTAGCACTTCACTCGCTTGGAACACCCATGTGTCTATCTAGCCTTGAGACAATACATCCTCACGGGAAACAACTCCTTAGGCAAACCCTTCTGGACATCGCTGGCAATCAACTTGAAGCCGGCCATTTCAAATAGTTGTCGGAATTTGGCATCGCTTCTGGTAACACTGGAGTCTGTAGGGTCAAAAACGTCCTCGGAAGGAGCAATGTTTTCCTTGACAATAAGCGTCCCGTTGGGCATCAAGGCATCCTTGCACCGGATCCAGAACTGAACCAATTCGTCATCTGGCAATTGGCCCACACACCACTGGCACCACACAAGCCAATACTTGCCGACTTTAGAGCTGTCACAGACCCAGTCCTGCATCCCAATATCATAAATCGTGCCTAACTTCCCCTTCTGGGCGACTGCCGCCAACTCGGCCTTCATTTGTTCCACAAATGGCTTGACTGGCTCCAACAAGTCGCACACATCACTGACTTTCCACAAAAAGTCTCGGGTGATTCTGCCGATTCCAGCTCCCATGTCAATGGTGAGCTTTTGTCCAGCCGGGCACTCCATTCTGGTTTGGAGCTTTCTCAAGAAAGTGGCTGACCCGATGATGTCTGCTTTTGGAACAGGAGTTTGTTCACCGAAACCACCAAGAACACCATTCACCGATGCAGGAACCGACAGCCAATAGGAGATGGCATCATCGTAGTTAATGAGTGTGTTTAGGTCCTGGTCCACAAAGTCTTCTGTATCAGCGTTGATGTTTTTGACGGGCATTCTATATGAAGTAGTGGGAAGAAATGATTTGTCGATGATGTAGCATGAGTGCAGGTGCGCATTTGCACTCTTTGGCAGCCACCAGCGCAGCCAACTTTTAGCTAATGCTAGCCGCTAGTTGACCACAAACACATGCTATTTCAAGTAATATCAAACCAGGGATTTACCGAGAATTTTATGCGTTTTGTGATCAAATGGAAGCTGGTCAAGTGAAAGCTGATCAAATGAAAGCCGATCAAATGAAAGCTGATCAAATGAAAGCTGACCAAATTGGCAACAGGGCGGCTTGGAAAAGTTACCAGAGTTTGAGCGAAAGTGGGGCTTTATACCCAGTAAATCCTTTTTGTGTTGCTTATCCCTTGCGTTTCAGTTCTGAAACAAGGGGCTTGCATTTAATCCCGCAAAATTATTTAATGCCGCCCTCTCGCCCTTAGTAGCTCTTCTTGCACGTCGCAGATCACGTGCATGGGGCCCCACTAGACGCGTGCCAGGCATCAGCGCTGCCTATTTATACTCAGTGTCTCAAGATGGGCTACTACGATATCGACGACATACTAGCGGATGGAGAGAAAATCCCGTGCAAGTTCAATCTTTCGGTACCCGGCTTAGGATACCTAGAGGGCAACCCCGGAAAAGGCATTGCCAAAGATACAAAGCTCGATCTACCCTGGTGGCTAGCTGCCGTTTTGGCAGTGTCTGTAATTCTGCCAGACAATGAAGAAAGCTTTATTGATCTACTCGACCCGGACTTCATCTCCGCCAAGGTCCTCAATGCCATTCATGCTGACCCTACCTCAGTGGACTTGCACACGATCATGAGCCACTTCTACAAACAAACGGAAAAATGGGCAGCTATGTTCAATGAAACGACGTTGATCGAGACTGTCATGATGCTGTTAAAGGAAAGAGCCTTGGAAATTGACAACTACGCGAACAACTCCACGAAGCACGTGCATTCGAACTTTCTATACACCTTGGATGAATTTGAAAAGAAACTTTACCGGGCAACAGCAGAGAGCAAGAAACAAATGAGACACTGGAACAACGACTAGGCGTTTTTGAGAATGAAAGAGTACAATTCTCAATCGATGAAATGATGGTATGACCATGGAGTGCCAACAGAATGGTTTTACAGGAGATATTTACCTGATGCCAAAAGACTATCGGCTTTAAATATCTAGAACAGCTCCCTAATACCCGCCGTCCCAACATTATGGCATTTTTGCTTCGATCGCTACAAAGCCCAGCTCTATGGTTCTAAGTTTGTTATGTTCTAGAATAATCCTTCGGAATCAGAACTGTCGTCAATCTTCGCTTCGGATTTGAACACCTTCTTTTTACGGGAGTTCTCGTCGCCTTTTACCCCGTTCTCATCATCTTCATCGTCATCAACGGCCCTTCTCTTTCTCTTACCCTTCTTGGGCGTCTTCTTTGGAGATGGCGCCGCCTCGTTCTCGCTGTCGGACTTGCCGTCAAAGTCTGCACCATCCTCCTCGTCGGTGTCATTAATAAAGTCCTTCTTAGTTTTCTTCTTTCCCTTGCGGCCCTTTTTCTGCTCGGTTTCCTTTTCATCATCGGAATCGTTGACAATAAGATTGGCCCGGGACTCCTCCGCCCACTGCTGCGCTTGCTCCTGCAATTTTGCTCTCTCCAAGGCCAAACTCTCCTGCTTGGACTTTTGCTCGGCCATGCGGCTCTCAAGCTCCCTATTCCTCCGCTCCTCCTCTTGCTGGCGCACTCTTTTAGCCTCCTCGAGCTTATCGTTCATCTCCAGGATGTTTTCCTTGGTTTCGTCCAAGCAGGCGTTTAGCCTCTTGAGCAAGGTGGATGTTCCAATGTCCGCTCTTGCCTTCATGTCCTCTTTTGGATATGGTGGATGTTTGCAGGAATCCGACGCCAACAGATTCAAGTGCAGGATAGCAGTGTTCAAGTTGAGAATTGCTTCATTGATTTCCGCCACGGCACGGTCTTCCACAGCCTGCTTAGTGATGAATTCGGCGATTTGGAACTGAATAAAGGCAATGTTGAAGATGTACGGGCTCTTGTCGCCTTTACACTTCTCCATAGCCTCTTCTGAAACCTCCAATGCTTTCTTCAAAAAGGGCAAATGCTTTTCTGCAATGCCTCTTTGATACCACGCTTTTCCAATGAACCCCAACAATTTCGGGTCGTTGCCGTCGGCGTATCTGGTCGACGCAATCTCATAGCTCTCAATGGCTTTTGAGAATTGCTTGAGTTCCGTCAATACGTGGCCCAAATTCAAGTACACCGAGATGTCGTTCAACGAATCTCTGATCTTCCTCAATATGTCCAAGCCCTGCGTATGGTCCTTGTTTTCGATGTAGACAATAGCAAAGCCTTGAGCAGCAAACACGTTTTTCGGGTCAATCGACAAGACCTTTGTGTATAATTCCATGGCCCGCACAAAGTACTTCTTCTTCTTCTCCTTGTCTTCCTTAACATCCTTGGCCATGACACAATAGACGTTGGCCAAGGATATCAATGCATAGCAGTCATGCGAGTCGTGCTCCACCAACGTCTGTTTTTGATGAGTAGCGTCGGCGTCGGGTTTCAAGCCAAACTTGCGCCCGAAGTTCTTGATGAACCACCCGTAGAACGAGCGGATCTCAAGATTGGATGCGTTAGCCTCCAACAAGGCCTTCACCTCTTGCTCCAATTCTTTGTTGGATGAGGTCCTCGTTACCACTGCGTCCAAAAACAAAAGCCTCATCTTGGCGGAGAAATAATTGGGACACTCCTCCAAGAGCTTTTTGTATAAGTCGATGGCCTCCTGGGCATTGAACCCTTCCTTTGCACGCGCCAAGTTGTAGGTGATGGAAACCTTGAGGTCGTTTTTCAACTGCTGGTCCTGCACCTGGTCCAACTTGCCAAAACTAAGCTCGAGGTACTTGATGGCTTCTTCATGATTATACCTTATGAAGTTGAACACAGCCACGTTGTTGTATACTTCCAAGGGTGCATCCTGGCCGATCTGCTTTCTTGACTCAATAGCCTTTTGCAAGTAGTTCAACGACTGAGACAAGTCTCTGGACTCGTACAACTTGGACAAGGTTAAGAACGCATTCAACGCTATGGGCTCCTTGTTCAAGTATGCGTCCGCTTCAGTTTTGTTGGCAACGGCTGAACCTCTGTTGTTTGACAAGCGAATGTAACGCTCCAAGATCTGGATAGCCTGCTCTTGCTTAGTTTTAGATGAGCTCTGCAGATACAAAAGCCCGAGCGAGTAGTTCACCTCCAAGCACTTTGGATTTGATTTGAGTATGGACTCAAATGTCATGGTAGCCTCCTCCACCGAGTTTCTTCCGAGCTGCGACTGTGCCAAGCCCAACTTTGCCAACAAGTTGTGTTCGTTTAAGCGGATGGCTTCATGGAAGTACTTCTGCGATTGCGTGAAGTCGTCTTGGGCAAACGATACTCTGCCCAACCAGAAGGAGCAGTTAGACAGAATTTTGGACGAAAAAGCTGAGTACTTCTCTGTAGCGGCAACAGATGAGTGCACCTTGGCCACGATTTTCTGAACGAGTTCGTAGTTACCCTTGGAATAATAGAACGAGCAGAGGGCCAATAAAAGAACAGGATTGTCGGGATTTTTTGACTGTAGCTGTGTCAACTCCTGTAAAGACTTAGAGTAGCCCTCCAAGAACAAATCATCAGATAACGAGTTTGAGAAAACATCGTCGAAGGAGGCCAAATTCAAGAGTACACGTGGCGTGTGATTCGACGGATCCAACTCCGCTGCTCTTTTCCATGCAGCCAAGGCCATGGGACGGTCCTTTAAAAACCAGAAACAAAGCCCGATGCCGATCCGGGGGTCTGGCTTGAGTGCAGGATTCAAAACCAACACCTGTTGGTAAAGCTTTAAGGCATTAGCGTAGTTTGCGGTTTTGCTCAATGTAATCTGCGCTTTTCCCAAAATGGCATATGTGTTGTTTTGGTTCTCCTTTAAGAGACGGTCGTAGATCTGAAGCGCCAAGTCTGCGTGATCTGTGGCCATGTGCACCTGAGCTGTTCCAAGCTGGGCTCCGATTGAATCGCCACCCTTGGAAAACGACTCCCCGGCCAAAACCACTGCCTTCTCGCCACCGAGTCGCAAAGTCGTCCATCCCACCACAACATTCAAGGCCTGCAAATCAGCATCGGCGAAGTACTCCATATCAAGCCCAGTTTTGGCAATCACCAATCCATTTTGAGGCAGGCCCGCCTGAGCGTACGCTTGGGCAATCAAAATCCAGTACTTGACCTGACACTTCTCGCCCGAGAGGAACAGCGTGAGCTCTTGAGGGTCATCAGGTAACTCGTCGATGGTAACAATATCGCCGCTGCTGATAGCAATATCCACTGCAAGGGGCGTATCGGCCGAGCTACCAATGTAGTAGGAGATGTCAGATGCTTCCTCCATTTCAGTGATCAAATGCGGAGTGAATACAGTCTGTTTGTAGCGCTGGTTCACAGGTAGTTTTTTTTCGACCCGCACACCCGTGCCTCCGAGCTCGTGGCTTCCCATTAATTCAAATCCGGAGTGGCTTCCGACGAAAGAGCATCTTCAGAGAACAATATCTCATCAATGGCATCAATTTCAAGACCGAATTCATCTCCGACAGCCGCGAAAACATCGAAATGCTCGGCCGGTGCAGACGAATAGTTCTTGTAGAGCATATCCATCTCTTTGAATGACTCCGCGATCTTTAAATCATCGGCCACTCTGTCCTGTACCACAACATAGTTGTAGAGTATTTGGTCGAATTCAGATAAGGTTTGATGCTCCACATACCACCTGATGTATTGTATCCACAAGTTGTTCTGCCTCTGTATGTAGAAATGGCCATAGACACAGACCAAACTGTATAGAAGCAACAACCGTAAAGCAAAAGGATTTTTTGCCCGTGCCAAGTCCAGGAATTCTTCAACGAGGAAAGGTAAGAGTTTGTAGAATGGCGTGGGAAAATTTGTCACAATGGAGGTGTGAAAGCAAGTCTCGAGAACTGCGATACTCTTGCGGAAAGTTTCGATTTCCATGCTGGTTTGCAGGTCGAGCTCATAGAGTGAGGAACCGGGCGATGGAAGGGAGGATGATTGATTTGACGCTTGTTGGGGCAGAACATCAGAAGATTGGGTCTGAGTTGAGGCCTGGGAATTGAATGTTTCAGGATTGAAGCCCACAAATTCAGAAACAGGCACCGAGAAGCTCAGGTCATCAAGCAAGTCATCTACCTCCAATTCCGGCGACAGGAACAGATTGAGAGAGTACTGCCGTTCAAGCTCAATGTTCAAAGCCTTGATCAAGTGGTACTTTACATCATCGGTATTGGCATACGTAAATTCCGTAAGCTTGTGTAACAAGGCCTCATAGACGCTTGGAGGGGCATTTCGCATCATGTTGTGAATACTCCGAGAATAGGATAGTAGATCGGAAGGAGGTTCGTGTTCAAAATCAACAAGGGGCATGATGCAATGCGGATGGAGGCCAATGTATGAAAAGGTCAATGTTGTAGATAAGTATATGGTGGCCACATCTGCATACTCGATGCCTCTGCGAACTGCCTCCTGGATATGGGCAGCTGACAGTTTCACCACATTATCAAAAAAGATATTTGTTCGGACCAAAATGCTGCTATCGGACTCTGAATCGATAGAAAGCCGATCAAGCACATGCGAGAGGTCATCAACATTGTACTCCAAGGGAGTGTGGAAAGAAGACCCGCTCTGGCCTTCATCGTCCGCTAAAATTGCCCGAAGATTAGTGATAGGCCAAAGATTGAGGCTTGAAAATGCAAACACCGCCTGGCGCATAACTGGGGAAGCCCCGAAAAAGGATGGAAGATGCCTGCGCCAGATGTGATCCGCTCGGGGGTTATTATTGAAAGTAAAAATGTGAACGCAGTGGTCATTGAAGAACCGGAGGAGTCTGTACTCAAACCGCGTCACGTTCAATTGGACTTGTGCAGAGTTCAAAGAATGTACTCTTGGGCTGTTGCCTGCAACACGAGTGGTGTTGGTCGGGACTAAATCCTTCAGAGCCTTGCCAGACGCCTCTTCCGGGTAGATGCAATCGCGTCCTCTGTGTAAGCAATACTCACAAGCGGGTTTTCCTTCATTGCACTATTGTTAGTCTTGGATTCGAAAGCCAGGCCATTGAATGCAGAAACGGGCCTGACGACTGCGAGTGGATTTCGGTATCAGGTTTCGCTTCAAGCCCTTCGAGACTGTACTACCTGGGACTTATTGAACTCGTCACATACCTTGATCTTGAGCCGCTTACAGCTCACACATCCTTTTCGTGATAGTCTGCGCCTCCTGGGTTCACTGAGCATTTCGTATGGAACAAGTGGATGAGCGGCCGATAATCTAGAGATGGCGCGGTGTACGGGTTCAGCCGCGTATCAAGGTGGCACAGTAGTTCAGCCGCCTTGGACTTCGGCCCACTTGGATTCCAGAATTGAATTTCTTGGCCTTTGCAAGTTTCAATAAGTCGGAATGGAGGATCGTGTTTCACTTTTCAAGTTTGATCAATGTGTACGGATATGTGATAAATAACCCCAGTATTCAGTTACACTTGACGTTTTTGGCTTCAAGGCAGCCCGATCCTCAACTTGATAAGTTTGCTTTGGGAATGGCAAATGGGAATGGCAGGTTGGGGAAGAAAAGAGGGGCGGCTTGTTCACGCGGAAATTGGGCCCTTTTATATTCCTTTCTTTGTGGCTGCAAATCCAGAATGCTCACAAAAGGAGCGTATCAAAAGGTATAAATATGCCCCCCCTACCAACATGATTGCTTATTCATAGAGCCACAGCCTTGCTATCCAAAAACTGCACAACCTAAAACAAACCTTGCTAACCTTAGACATACGTTGTGCTGTCTCTTTAAAGGCCTAGTGCAGCCCACACACAGGCACCTCTATACGATAAGAACCTACACATAGATACAGCCATCTTCAGATAGTATCGACGACAGGAACCTACACATTGATACAGCCATCTTCAGGTAGTATCGACAACAAGACTACAAAAAAGACCAGCATTCCGTGTTTCAGGCAACCCGTTCTAAAGTTAGAAGTCAAACATCCTGCATACACCGACCCCGAGCCAATCAACGCCTGGCATTCGGCCAGGTGGAGATGAAGCCCAGCAGAACCACAAAAAGGCTGAAAGCCACTTCCACTTCACCTACACACAAGCAATGATTTCAGAGATGAAGCTTGGACCAGTGGTGCAGGACATTGCCGTGGCCCGGCCTTGCTACTTAAGTGCAGTGATGAAAATTTGTGACCACACGTACAGAAAAATTTTGAAGCGAAAGTCTCATCCCTGCAACGTCGTCTACACCGCACAAGTAATAGCTTTTGCCATAGATATACATTTGCAAGGCTTCTTGAGAGTATAATAGACCCCTGAACGCCCAAAGAAGAAAACAAAACACCGCAAAATGGAGGACGCAGCCGCAAGGAGCATCGAAATGTGGAAGATCAAGAAGTTGATCAAGTCCCTTGAAATGGCAAGGGGTAACGGTACTTCTATGATCTCCTTGATTATTCCACCCAAGGGCCAGGTTTCCCTCACGCAGAAGATGTTGACGGAAGAATACGGTACGGCTTCTAACATCAAGTCCCGGGTGAACAGATTGTCCGTCTTGTCAGCCATCACGTCCACACAGCAGAAATTGAAGTTGTACTCTCATGTGCCTAAGAACGGGTTGGTGATCTACTGTGGAGATGTCTTGACCGACGAAGGAAAGGAAAAGAAGTTGAACATCGACTTTGAGCCCTTCAAGCCCATCAACACGTCGCTTTACTTGTGTGACAACAAGTTCCACGTGGAGGCGTTGTCGGAATTGTTGCAAGACGACGACCGGTTTGGGTTCATTGTCATGGACGGTAACGGCGCGTTGTTCGGAGCCGTTTCTGGTAACAACAGAGAGGTTTTGCACAAGTTCTCGGTCGACTTGCCCAAGAAGCACGGAAGAGGAGGACAATCTGCGTTGCGTTTCTCGCGTCTAAGAGACGAAAAAAGACACAACTACGTCAGAAAGGTGGCAGAGGTTGCGGTGCAGAACTTCATCGAGAACGACAAGGTCAACTGCAAAGGGTTGATCTTGGCGGGATCCGCCGACTTCAAGAACGAACTCTCGAAGTCCGACTTGTTTGACGGCAGATTGCAAGCGCGGGTGTTGAAGATTGTGGACGTGTCGTACGGAGGAGAAAACGGGTTCAACCAGGCCGTGGACCTCGCCAGCGAGACGTTGGCCAACGTCAAGTTCGTGCAGGAGAAGAAGTTGTTGAACCAATACTTCGACGAGATCTCGCAAGACACTGGCAAGTTCTGCTACTCCATTGACGACACGTTGAAGGCGTTGGACTTGGGAGCGTGCGAGGTGGTGATTGTGTACGAGAACTTGAACACAGTCAGGTACACGTTGAAGGACTCTGAGGACAACGAGGTGGTTGTGAATGTGAACCCCGACTTGCCAGACAAGTCGTACATGTTGGACAAGGCCACGGGGGCGGAGATGGAGGTTGTCAAGGAGGAGATGTTTTTGGAGTGGTTGGCGGAGAACTACAAGTCGTTTGGAGCCACGTTGGAGTTTGTGACGGACAGATCGTCGGAGGGCGCCCAGTTTGTGCAGGGATTTGGAGGAATCGGCGCTCTATTGAGATACAAGGTGAACTTCGATGCGTTGGTGGACGAGTCGGACGAAGATGAGTATTATGACGAGAGCGACGACGACTTCATCTAGACGACTTTATCCAGACGATTCATCCAGACGATTCATCTAGACGACTTTATCCAGACGATTCATCTAGACGATTCATCTAGACGATTCATCTAGACGACTTCATCCAGACGATTCATCTAGACGATTTATCTAGACGACTTCATCCAGACGATTCATCTAGACGATTCATCTAGACGACTTTATCTAGACGATTCATCTAGACGATTCATCTAGACGACTTTATCTAGACGATTCATCTAGACGATTCATCTAGACGACGGGGAGAGTCAGGAGCAGTCAGCGTCATGCCTTCAAAAACACGGCCACGGCAGACACGAGCGGCGGATAGAATAACGGAGTGGCCATGAAGCTTGGATCTGCCTATGACATTGGATAGGCATGTACTGATGAGAGTTTTAAATGATCAACAGACCAGCATTCCATCAAGCCAGACGGAGTCGACTGCGTGTACGCTCATTCACTCCACTGTAGTACAGTGAGGTGGACTATGGAAGTCAATCAAGTGGAGGTGAATAAGACAAGAATAAGATAACAAGACAAGGTGAATACAAGAATTTCTATGCTCCGTCTTAGTGTTATTCACTATGTAGGTGACGATTTTAGAGTAGATGTGGCAGAGAAGTAGTTATAGACTTTGGTAGGAAGTTGCAGAAGTGTAGTGGAACATGATAGAATAGAGAAAGTGGCATAAATGTAGGTAGACTGTGTGACTGATTATTGAGAGTTAGTAGATAGGGTAGATAGATAGAGTGGGTATTTAGAATAAAGTATATCTAGTATCTACTGTCTACTATTTCCATGACCGTCATCTATTGTCTGCTGTCTCATACTGGAACGCAGATACTAGATAGTAAATAGACAAGTGAGAATAGTACATATAGATCGTAGGTACAGTGGATAGTAATAGTGGTCGGCAGTAGAATGGTAGAAAGTATCCAGTGATGGACAGGAGACACATGACACACGACACACCAGGGTACTGGGCAGTAGTAGTAGTAGTAGTAGTAGTAGTAGTAGTAGTAGTAGTAGTAGTAGTAGTAGTGGTAGTAGTGGTAGTAGTAGTGGTAGTAGTAGTGGTAGTAGTAGTGGTAGTAGTAGATAGCTTAGATAGCGTAGACAGCGTAGTAAAGAGTAGATAGTCTAGATAGTCTAGATAGTCTAGATAGTCTAGATAGTAGAATGTAGAAATGACGTTTGCAGAACACCAAGCTGTGCTAAAATGGATCCCGTCGGTCTTGTCGTAGGGGACTCGAGGCCAAGGTATTGCTGGAAACGGCTCCTCTTGGCTGCAGCTACCAACTCGACATTGGAATAGCCATCTACTTTGACCTGTCAACTCATAAGTCTCCCAATTCTTCAGGTGTTTTCGAGCTGCATTACTGCTAGTGCATTCACCGTGGTATGTAAACAGTAATACGTAGTATACATTGACGTACTGTTCTCGTACCATACTACTTTCCTGGTACTTTCTGGTACTTTTCTGGTACTTTTTGGTACTTTTCTGGTACTTTCTGGTACTTTCTGGTACTATACTCTGTTTTACTATACGTAACAGTTCTCGTACTATACTATTGTTCAGGTTTATACTACTGTTCACAATACATACTACACGTACTGGTAAACTATACCAGAAGGACAATAGCGCCGCTTGACGTGCGTAACGAGCCACGGCGTCAACACAGTCTGCTTACGTGACCATCCTGGTCCTACCCAGCCTTAGGCTTGCATCTACGATACACGCCTGATAGGCACAGACGTCCTAAGGTCAAATTACTGTACTACTGTACTATTGTACTACTGTACTGTACTACTGTACTGTACTATACTACACTACACTAGACTACACTATACTACACTATACTACACTATACTACACTATACTACCATCTATCACTATAAATTGTGTCCACCTTTGTAACTGCATTCCACTAAATCATGTCCTATGTATGCTGCTATCATCCGACTGTAAACCCCTACTAAGTATAGTAGAATTAAGTATAGTAGAATTAAGTATAGTAGAATTAAGTATAGTAGAATTAAGTATAGTAGAATTAAGTATAGTAGAATTAAGTATAGTAGAATTAAGTAAAGTAGAATTAAGTATAGTAGAATTAAGTAAAGTAGTGGAAGATATCAGTAGAAGTAGAACTAGAACTAGAACTAACATAAGTAGTAGATACTAGATACTAGATCAGGTAGAAAGTGAGATGAGTCACTCTGCATCAACGACCTAAGTACCCTTCATTTCCGTGCCTGCCTAGCTTAACTTTTAACCTTGGCCGACTGCATACAGTGCCCGGTCCCAGCGCTTTGAAGGACTCCTTCTGCGTCACTAGCTCCGTGACCAGCCAAGGCGAGTCCGGCGCATGCCTCCATGGTGCCCTCCAAGTCGCTGGTGTTTGCCTAGCTGCGAATGCTGTGCGCGCAGCCTGGAGCTGCCTCAGGCGCATTCATTTCCGTACTGGCTAAAAAAAAAGCAGCAATATCCGCGAAAAAGTTCAATATCCGCAAAAAAGCATCCGCGTTGTGAAGTGGTCTATTTGCGACACCTTCCACCCTCTTCCATGTCTTCTAGACCTAACCCTGATCATCGCACTGCACGCCTCTCCGTGTCCGTCTCCAGCCCACATGCTTCTGTCCTGCACCTTTTGCTGCGACCCATGGAGGACTGAGGCGACGGCCTGAGTGCACTGGCTTGTTGGCCGGAATGTTTGTGGCGCCGTTGTATGTAGGTCTTCTGGTCCCGTCTTGGAAGATTATAAATAAAAAAGTAGAGGCATGCGGGGAGATCTGAATGAGGCGACTATGATGCAGAAATACTATAAAGTAAAAGTATAACTCAAAGCTTAAGCATGGTTGATAAGCCTAAATTAGCATTATAGATAAGCTTAAATTGGTAAGCTTAACTTAGTAACTTTAACTTAGTAACTTGAAGTTGAGATTTTGTAATTTGAATTTGATAATTGACAAATTTTTATTAATTGATAAAAAATCAAAAACTCTACAGTAATCTTCGAAATCATCAAAAATTCAAGAGTGGAAGCAAAACGTTATTTTTCCACCAACTTGTCGATGGAAAAGACTTTGGGCTCCAATTCTGCGGGACACGAGCCCGAGTTTTGCTCAAGGGTTTTGTAGTTATCTTGGTGGAGAAGAGACGGGGAATTGCTGATGTTCCTGAAAAGGTTGATCAACGCCAAAACATCTCGATGCCGCCACTGAGAGCGGAGTAGAAATGAGCAGCCATTGACATATTCGATCAACATTTTCTGGAGCTTGATTGGAGGGAAAAACACAAGAAATGGTGAAGATGTGTCAAGAACAAAGGAAATGTTGAGCAGGACCTTCAAATGAAGGATTTAGGAGAAGCCCAGAAAATCTAGGCATAAACATATGGAAAAGGTTACATGAATTACATTTAAAAGATTACATTGTGGTCTTCTATTAAATTATGGGATAATGGAAAAGGACACTTCTGAGCCGATCCAAAGGATATGAAACGACCAGAGGAAGACAATGAGTCATGCGACGAAACAGAATTCAGATCAATAATTGGTAAGCTACTATGCTGCCAATACTGTTCACTGACATAAACTACATTGTCTGAAACTTTCAGCACCTATTCAACTATAAAGATCAATTTCAAAATTACCAAACATAAACCTACCATAAACCTACCATAAACCTACCATAAACCTACCATAAACCTACCATAAACCTACCATAAACCTACCATAAACCTACCATAAACCTACCATAATCCTACCATAATCATACCTATAATCCTACCTATAATCCTACCATAATCCTACCATAATCATACCCATATTCCATATTATTATATATTGACAAGTACTCATATTTCTTCACCTTTACCTAATCTGTTTCAGTAAGCTGTTTATCAGCTGTTGCTTTGCAACACCGTTTAAGTAGGTCGTAGGAGTAGCTGACGCGTGAACTCAGGAATCTTTACAGCTCAGGACTTCACCATGGGTCTAATGGATTTGGAACCTGGAGTACATAACCATAGACTTCAATGCTTCACTTAACAACGAATGATTAGTAGGCTAAGATAAATGGACATACACAAATAACTTATAGTTCACCTATCTTAAAGTTAACTTCATACTTATGGACTCTACACTCTTATGGACTCTACACTCTTATGGACTACTACTATACTTATGGACTACTTATGGACTACTTAGGACTACTTAGGACTACTTAGGTCTACTTAGGTCTACTTATGGTCTACTTAGGACTACTTAGGTCTACTTAGGACTACTTAGGTCTACTTAGGTCTACTTATGGTCTACTTATGGACTTTTCTCGACAAGGTAAGCAGAGTAAATGTGTCGGACCCGTGCAGTTTCGAGAAAAATGAGTAACACGTTGTTTGCATCTAGGTGCAGAAACAATGATAAATTGGATCGACTCTCGCTATATCTGCGGTGAGTCGAAAACAGTATACGCTGGAAGAGCGTGAAGGAAATGAGTGCTCATGAAACGAACGGAACCTTTGAGTTGGCGAACTACCGGAAGGCGGAAGCCGATAGCCAAATGGGTATTCACATAAAGATAATGGATTACAAGGCAGACCACTTGGGTAACTACAGAGAAGGTATTGACTAGCAGGAAACATCACCGTCATAAGATATGAAAGTGAGAATGTGGTAGCCATTGCCGTGAACAAGGTTTGGATCTGACAGATGGACGTTACGACAGCTTCTTGGACGGAAGTTGAGGGAGAAATCTATGACAACCGGAAGGATATGTTCAGAAGAAAGGAACACTTGGAGCTCAGATTAAAGTTCTAAACAGGCACCGAGTGTGGCATGAAGTGATACATGGTGATCATGAAGTTTAAGAGAAGTTGATTAAGAGAAGATGGATTAAGAGAAGTTGGATTTAAGTGGCAGAACCTTGCGTCTACTTCAAACCTGTGGGAAGTTACTTATGATCGGCTTTATGTTGATGACATTAATTCCAGGCCAACTCATGTGTTAAGGAGGTTTGAAGATCCAAGTGTGAAAGACCTAGGAACACCAAGAATTAATACTATACTTGGAATACTACTACTTATGGGATACTTATGGAATACTACTACTTATGGAATACTATTACTTATGGAATACTATTACTTATGGAATACTATTACTTATGGAATACTATTACTTATGGAATACTACTACTTATGGGATACTTATGGAATACTACTACTTAAGGAATACTACTACTTATGGAATACTTATGGAATACTACTACTTAAGGAATACTACTACTTATGGAATACTACTACTTATGGAATACTTATGGAATACTTATGGAATACTTATGGAATACTTATGAAATACTTATGGAATACTTATGGAATACTTATGGAATACTTATGGAATACTTATGGAATACACTACTTAAAAATTTGTGGTTCACACTTTAATGACTGCGTGAGATTTGCCAGTGTCCGTCTTTGAAGTGCTTCGATAATCACTAGTCAGGTATCAGTGACCACGTATCCTTCACATATCAACACTGCCGTCCACTGCCGTCCACTGCCGTCCACTGCCGTCCACTGCCGTCCACTGCAGCCCATGACTACCTCAACTTGACTCAATCCTCAGCTCATCACTGATGCGTCCTAGCCCCCTTTGCTCCTTCTTCCTCCCCTCTTGCCCACCCGATCCTTCGCCCGCAACTCTTCGAGCGCAGACACATTGGTCTTGCCCAATATGGTCTTCGACGTGTTGCCCGTCACCAACCGGTGCGCAAGGTTGTCCAAGCCGCTGGTCAAGTACGAGCGGCGGTGGTTCTTCCGCAACGGCCGGCCCAACGCATCCCTCAACTGCGCCCGCAACGCCTTCTGCTCGTCGGACGTCAAGGTCTTGGTCTCCTTCCTCTTGCGCTGCTTCTTGATCACATCGTCCTCAAACGCCTCCACGTCCGAGAGACTGTCCAAGCCCAAGTCCTCGGCCGCCTGCTTGACCCAGTTGTCTTCCTTCCGCGTGGCCGTGGACGCCACCGAGCTGTCGGCCAAGAGCGCCGCCATGCGCACACGGCCCCGGATCTGCGCCACGATGTCGTAGTCGATGGGCAACATCTTGACGCCGGAGTGCGCCAACTGGGAGCTCTGCGCCCCCTGCGCCACCATCTTGCGGAGCTTGCGGAGCGGCCCCGACGCCTCCTGCGGCAGGCAGAACATCACCGACACCCCCTCGCGCCCGGCACGCGCCGTCCGCCCCGACCGGTGCACGTACATGTCGGCCGTGCGTGGCAAGTGGTAGTGGGCAATGTGGTCGATGTTGGGGATGTCCAAGCCACGTGCCGCCACGTCCGTGGCCACGAGCACCGACACTGGGTTCTTGGAGCACGACGCACGGAAGCGCTCCAACGCCCGCAACCGCTGTTTCTGGATCATTGCTGAGTGGATGCCAAACGCCGCGTACCCCAAGTTGTCCAAGAGCGGCACGAGTCTGCGCACCGACTCCACGGAGTTGGCAAACACGAGCGTCAGCCCGGGGTAGTTCAACAAGAAGTAGTAGATGTACAAGTCCCGCTCCGTGGCGCCGCACTCCACCAACGCCTCGGTGACGTGGCCCGACACAATCTCCTTGGGGTTGGCGTCGCAGAGGAACGGCCGTGCGTCCTTGAACCGGAGCTTTTTCGTGAGCAACTCCAAGATCTCGTCGTTGCCAATGAGCCCGGTGGTGCCCGTGGTGCCCCTGGCGTGCTTGCTGTTGCGGTCGAGCTTGCCGAAGAAGTCCCGTGAAAACGTGGCCGAGAACACCAACGTCTGCCACTTGCGGCCGTAGGCCTTCTTGTTTCTGAACTTCTCGAGGAGCTCCAAGATCTTGGAAAACTCCTCGAAATGGCCGTCCTGCAACAAACGATCGGCCTCGTCCAACACGACGACGTCGGCGGACGCCATGCGGACGCAGAGGTCCTGGCTGCGCTCGATCAACTCGAGAAAACGGCCGGGCGTGGCCACCACCACGCCGGGTTTGTACAGAAGAAGCCGCTCCTGTCTTTGGATGGAGAGGCCTCCTGTGATGGACACAATGCCGTTCTGGGCGAGCGGCGACGAGCGGGTGATGCTTTTGAGGTGGTCCACCACCTGGTGCGCCAATTCTCTGGTGGGTGCAAAAATGATGCCGGTGACATCGGAGAGCTTGCGTTCAGCGACTGTGTCAGCGACTGCGACTGTGTCAGCGACTGTGTCAGCGACTGTGTCAGCGACTGTGTCAGCGACTGTGTCAGCGACTGTGTCAGCGACTGTGTCAGCGACTGTGTCAGCGTCAGAGCCAGCGTCAGAGCCAGCGTCAGAGCCAGCGTCAGCGTCAGCCTTCTCCTTCTGAAGCACCTTCTCCTTCTGAAGCACCTTCTCCTTCTGAAGCACCTTCTCCTTCTGAAGCACCTTCTCCTTCTGAAGCACCTTCTCCTTCTGAAGCACCTTCTCCTTCTGAAGCACCTTCTCCTTCTGAAGCACCTTCTCCTTCTGAAGCACCTTCTCCTTCTGAAGCACCTTCTCCTTCTGAAGCACCTTCTCCTTCTGAAGCACCTTCTCCTTCTGAAGCACCTTCTCCTTCTGAAGCACCTTCTCCTTCTGAAGCACCTTCTCCTTCTGAAGCACCTTCTCCTTCTGAAGCACCTTCTCCTTCTGAAGCACCTTCTCCTTCTGAAGCACCTTCTCCTTCTGAAGCACCTTCTCCTTCTGAAGCACCTTCTCCTTCTGAAGCACCTTCTCCTTCTGAAGCACCTTCTCCTTCTGAAGCACCTTCTCCTTCTGAAGCACCTTCTCCTTCTGAAGCACCTTCTCCTTCTGAAGCACCTTCTCCTTCTGAAGCACCTTCTCCTTCTGAAGCACCTTCTCCTTCTGAAGCACCTTCTCCTTCTGAAGCACCTTCTGGTAGTGCCGCTCCAAAATAGGCACTCCATATGCAAGCGTTTTTCCGCTTCCGGTGGTGGCCTTTCCGATCACGTCTTTACCCTGCATGGCAACAGGAATGGTTTCTTTTTGGATGGCGGTGGGCTCTGCGAAGCCGTTGTTCTGGAGGCCCATCAAAGTGTAGGTGCTGAGCCCAAGCGGCTCCCATTTGGGGAGGTCGATTTCGCTCTCGTCGAGGACAGGCGTGTCGAGGTCTTGAAAGGTTCCTTGTATGAGTAGGTCATCGGTACCAGTGGTGCTACCGCTGCCTGCACTGTCGTCGCTTTCAAAGCCAGTAAATTCGAGGTCGGACTCGCCCAGGTCAGTGAAGATTTCGTTTTCGTTTTCGATTTCCTTCTTCTTCCCCTTCTCCTTCTCCTTCCCCTTCTCCTTCTTCTTCTTCTTCTCCTTCTTTTCCTTTTCCTTTTCCTTTTCCTTCTCCTTTCCCTCCCCCTTTCCCTCCCCCTTTCCCTCCCCCGTTCCCTCCTTCATCACAAACTCCGGCTTGCCATTCACCATCTTCACATCCACACCCTCCAACTCCTCCAAGCCAAAAAACCCGTCGTAGTCACCAAGGTTGTCCGGAATCTCGACGGCTTTCCATGCCATGTCGTCAGCATTGATGATCTTGTTCACGCTGGCGTTCTTCTCCGCCAAGGTGGGGGCCCGTGCAGGCGCCCGGTGGGCGGCCCCCTTGACCGCCCCCGTGGCCGCCCCCTTGCCTTTTCCACGTCCCGTTCGCTTTGCTGGTGCCATCGTGTGCCGCTAAGCGCTCTGCAGAGATGAGCTTGGCTGCGTCGCGGGGCCACGTGCGCGATCACGTGCGCGATCACGTGCTCTCGCACGTGCTTTTTTTCACGTGACCACGTCGCGCCTCATCGCGGCATCGCAGCCGGCGCCGCCCCGGCGCCCCCCCCACCCCACCCCAATGCTCCGCAAGCCCCAGACCATCACGCGGGACGCCAGGCATCCCAAGACGCTCAAGCCGCAGCGGGCCCGCCAGCTCATCCGCCGCTTCCACACGCTCCAGAAGTGGCGGCGCGCCGTGTTGCGCGCGCTAGCCGCCCACACGCCCGCCGTCTCGGAGGAAAACTACCGCCAGGTGCTCGGCGCCGACTACAGCAGCGCCGCAGCGCACTGGCTGCACAAGGACCGCCGCCGCCCGTTGGACCGCGTCCTGGTAGACGCCAGCGTGGCGCGTGCCGAGCTCATAAGCATGCTCGCGGCCATCGACGGCGAGGAGCACGCGCGAGGCGGCTTGCACGTCTACCAGATGGCATCCACGGTGGGCCAGGACACGCGGCGAGGCGGCGACTCGCTGAAGTGGTTGGTCAAGGCCATGGACGAGTTGCAGCTTGCGTCGGTGAGCCGCACGTTGGAGATCGGCAGCCTCTCGGTGGACAACCGGCTCCTGCGGGACCGGCGGTTCGGCACCGTTTGTCGGATCGACCTCAACCTGCAGCACCCGGGGATTTTGCAGCAGGACTTTATGCAGCGGCCGGAGCCGGCGTCGGAGGCCGAGCGGTTCGGCGCCGTGTCGTGCCTGTTGGTGTTGAACTTCGTGGCGGACGCCGGGCGCCGCTACGACATGTTGCGGCGCGTGACGCGGTTCCTCGTGCCAGGCGGGCTCTTTTTCTTGGTGTTGCCACGGCCGTGTGTGGACAACTCACGGTACTTTGATGTGGGGCTCTTGGCGGCGCTCACACGGAGCCTTGGTTTCCACGAGCGCAAGTCGCACGGCTCCACCAAGCTCTGGTACGTTTTGTACGAGTGGCGGGAGGCGCCGGTAGCGTTTGAGTACCGGAAGAAGGAGCTCCGGCTGGGCAAGAGCCGGAACAACTTTTATATAGACAGTCGGGGTTGCAGTGAATAGGAGGCGAGCGGGCGCGGGCAGAGTGCAAGAGAATGAGTGAAGGAACAGTGAGAAAGAACAGAGGAAAGAAGCAACAAAAGCAACAAAGCAACAAAAGCAAGAAAAGCATCAACAAAAATATCAAAAATCATCTGTCAATCAACAATATCTCATCTCAATCCAAAGTCTTTGGTCAGTCGTGTCTGGTGCAATACGACGCTGTCAGGGCGTGCCTGGACTGCGAATAGAAAGGCCTCCAGGAAAGTGGCATGCTTTGGATTTGGAAAAGCACGACAGTGCTTGTCTAGACATGCGTCAGACGATGTCTACTTGATGAATTGTTTGCCCTGAATCACCTGACTCTGCAGCTGGATGAAGGCTCAGAGTCATTTGAGAGTCATTTGAGAGTCATTTGAGAGTCATTTAGTGGCATTTAGTGACATTTAGTGACATTGCTGAAGTGAGAGGACTGGAACTCTCGTGTTCTCCATCTTGAACTACCTTCAGAGTGAAGAGGAGTTGAGCACTACTATGGATTACAACCAGCGGATTCGATGCTTTGGCAATGAGTCCATCGTCTAATTCAGACTGCACGGCCTTGTTCAGCAGCAGCTTGGCTAATACCGAGACAGTCACAAATGGTCAACCGGTCCTACTACACATTGGCCCGATCTCAAACTCACGATGGTACAAGAAAAGCCCCGGGGTATTTGGATGCACCCAGCACACCCAGCACACAAAAGAGTGGCGGGCACAACTCCGTATGGCTGCATCTATTATCCTTGAGTGTGCCTCTAGATAATGATGAGAGTGGCATAGAAACTGCAAGGACCCTCAAGCTCAAAGCTAGCCAGGGCCATGCAGTCTTGTGAATCTTTGAATGAAGTGCAGAGTACTAGGAAGATCATGGAGCGTGATTCTTGGATGACAATCATTGATAATCAGATCAGTTATATCAGTTATATCAGTTATATCAGTGATATCAGTGATATCAGTTATTTCAGTGATATCAGTTATATCAGTGATATCAGTGATATTGAGTGATATTGAGTGATATCAGTGATATCAGTGATAGCTATTCAAACTAGTCTACATACACACCTACTCTACTGTGTAATAGATTGGTGTCTGTTTGGTCCAACGTGGTGACGATGATGCCCAGAACGCCCACCGAACACCGAGGTATCAGCAATTTAGGAATACTGGGCTGATGCCAGGATATAGGTAGGTGTCTAGTGGTGTCTGGTATCAGTCATTAATGTGTGAACTGTACTGTAGGGTGACTTGTAGCAGTGTATAGTCATACTTCGAGTAGCGATGTCTTGCGAGCGATTGTCTGTTGATGTGGATAGGACTGATGACACTGTGATAGTATGGATGTGTAGAGAGAGTAGAGAGAGAGTAGAGAGAGTAGAGAGAGAGTAGAGAGAGTAGAGAGAGAGTAGAGAGAGTAGAGAGAGAGTAGAGAGAGTAGAGAGAGAGTAGAGAGAGTAGAGAGAGAGTAGAGAGAGTAGAGAGAGAGTAGAGAGAGTAGAGAGAGAGTAGAGAGAGTAGAGAGAGAGTAGAGAGAGTAGAGAGAGAGTAGAGAGAGTAGAGAGAGAGTAGAGAGAGTAGAGAGAGAGTAGAGAGAGTAGAGAGAGAGTAGAGAGAGTAGAGAGAGAGTAGAGAGAGTAGAGAGAGAGTAGAGAGAGTAGAGAGAGAGTAGAGAGAGTAGAGAGAGAGTAGAGAGAGTAGAGAGAGAGTAGAGAGAGTAGAGAGAGAGTAGAGAGAGTAGAGAGAGAGTAGAGAGAGTAGAGAGAGAGTAGAGAGAGTAGAGAGAGAGTAGAGAGAGTAGAGAGAGAGTAGAGAGAGTAGAGAGAGAGTAGAGAGAGTAGAGAGAGAGTAGAGAGAGTAGAGAGAGAGTAGAGAGAGTAGAGAGAGAGTAGAGAGAGTAGAGAGAGAGTAGAGAGAGTAGAGAGAGAGTAGAGAGAGTAGAGAGAGAGTAGAGAGAGTAGAGAGAGAGTAGAGAGAGTAGAGAGAGAGTAGAGAGAGTAGAGAGAGAGTAGAGAGAGTAGAGAGAGAGTAGAGAGAGTAGAGAGAGAGTAGAGAGAGTAGAGAGAGAGTAGAGAGAGTAGAGAGAGAGTAGAGAGAGTAGAGAGAGAGTAGAGAGAGACTAGAGAGAGACTAGAGACTAGAGACTACTAAGATACTCTGCTAGATATTGGACACTCTAGTATGGTACTTGCTAGAATAGTGAGAGTACACTACTTTCTGTCCCAGACACATGGTCGTGGTAAGGTCGCTGTCGAGCAGCGTAGAAGCTTAGGAAGCATGAATACAACTAGTATGGTAGTATGTGGTATGTGGTGCAGTGTAGGTAGTATGTAGATTCTGCCTATCAGGTGTGTATTCATGGCTCTTCCCAAGGAGAGCCGGTTTATACAGTTACCAGAGTAGGTGGTGTGGGTGGCTGGTGTTTGGATGGACAATGTACGGTAGGTCTAAGCGTTGTGCGATGCTACATTGTCCTCAATGTAATGGAATGAGCCGATCTGACAGTGTGTGGTGTGGTAGGTAGGTAGTGGTAGGTAGTGGTAGTGTGTAACAGTGACGAGTTTAGGTACCATATTCACTTGATTCTACGTGCACTTAATACTACTGTCTACACAACTATTTCTTGGTGTCCTCTACAGTGTCTACTTCAATCGGTCTGTCTAGGTTACCTCATACAGTGTAGTCTATCCGTAGTTTCCGTGCTTTGATCCGTAGTTTCCGTGCTTTGATCCGTAGTTTCCGTGCTTTGATCCGTAGTTTCCGTGCTTTGATCCGTAGTTTCCGTGCTTTGATCCGTAGTTAGTCTCTGGTGCATCTGTATTCTGCTGCTGCCACGGCATGAGGACAGCCTCGGCACTCTCGCACCAGCGCCCACCGCGGGGCCCGGCCGCCCGATATGCGCTTATGGCTCCATGTCTGGCTTGCTCTGCCGCTCGGCTAATAGTCCGGGGTGCAGCATGGAGAATTGGCATACAGACACTACACTCACTCACTCACACACTCACTCACTCACTCACTCACTCACTCACTCACTCACTAGATACCAGACCTGCAGAAGGCTTTGCACAGTTCAAGTGTTTCTTGCACAATGCAGTGGTCTCGAGCCGACCCGGTCATGCAGCTCGGGCTAACGATGCCTGAGTGGAATTGCCTGATGGAGAAACTCTGCAGCATGTCTATCGAGAAAACGCATCACGAACTCTCTATAACCTCTACCTCCTTACCTCCTTCTTCCTTATCTCCTGTCCTCCTACCTCCTACCTCCTACCTCCTACCTCCTACCTCCTGTCCGACTAATAGTGGACCAAGATGTTAGGATGATATGATCTTAGTAATCACGGGATAGACCATGCACAGGAGTGAGAGGAGTAATGGCAGAGAGGATGGTAGAACCACTATGGCAAGTGTGGTAGTTCAGGTACATGTGGGTTCATATTAAGGTATTAGGTAAAATGCAACAGTAGTTATCTAAGCGTGAGGCATTGTGAGAGAAGTTGTAGTAGCTCCGTAACTCTACCTTCTTCTTTTCTCTTGCACTATACACTCCTAGCGTCTGGTCCTAGCCACTAGCATAGTCGATCCTAACATAGTCGATCCTAACATAGTCGATCCTAACATAGTCGATCCTAACATAGTCGATCCTAGAATCCGTCGGTTGATCCACTCCTTCATCTAGTAGCCCCACCGCGTCTAACCGATCCTAGCCACACTCCCACATCTATAGTCACACCCCATGTTGCATCCTGGCTGTACCCCAGGCTGTGCCAACGTGGCCTGATGCAACAATGCTGCTGCCGTGCGCATGCACAGGGCGCCACGTGACTCTAGTGCTGGCCCGGACTCCGAGCGCCGCCGGCCACACTGGGCTGACGACCCGGCCACCGCCCTGCACACGGCCCTGCCAACGTCGCTGCGTCCGCTGGCGCCCGTGCCCATGCCCCGGCTGGCCCTGCACGGCCTGCACGCGGCCCGCGTGGCCCTCCAGTTTCTCCGGATTATTCCGACCTGTTTTGCCGGCATGCCGCGTTGCGAGCCCGCGCCATCACACCACCCAAGCGCACACACCCAAGCGCACACACCCAAGCGCACTCCGACGTGCGCACACCGAGCGCGGCCGCGGTGGTGTGATGTGTCATTTCTGCAAAAGAAATTTCCTGCCGCCAGAGAATGGCACCCCTGAGCCCCGTGTTGACGAACGGTGGTTCCATTGTTCGCTGCCATTGTTCGCAGCTATTGTTCGCTACTATTGTTCGCTGCAATGTTCCGCCGCATTGTTTGTATTGTTCCACCACATGTTTTGTATTGTTCCGCATTGTTCCGGAACTTCTCGACTCGGCGTGCGCCGCACCAGCCACTGCGCCGGCGGCTTGGCGCCAGCACCCGGCCGCATACCGGCACGCGGCACGTGACCGCCGGTCTGCCCTGCTTGGCCGTGTTCAAGTATGCGGCCGGGCTGGCGCCACCACTCGGCGGCAGACGGACCCCCGACGGAAAAACCCCAAAAATCACGCACCTTTCGCGGCCTGCAGCCAGTGCGTCTCGAGCACCCCACTACTCCAGTCAGCAGTGCGCCTCCTGCAGACGCCCCATGGAGGCGCTGCCATAGCAGAACGACGCCAGGCATATGTTCTGCCAGCACACCGGTCGTTTCGGCGGACCGTAAAGGCGGGCCGTGAAGGCGGACTGCGCGGCGACCGCAGCGACGGCAGCCCACCGGCAATACCCCGGGGATGCCGCCGCTCGGCAAGTGGCGGTGCACGGGTGCCCCCGCCCCTCGCCCGCCGGAACAATATCGGGGCGCACGGAGAAACCTGGAGCATTTTGGAGCACGCCGGCACACGCGCCATGCGCAGCGCGCATGCAGAAAATCTGACCAACCAAGATTTTCCGAGCGCATCCGACCGAAAAAAAAATGACCGCACTTTTATGCTCTAACGATGCACCCACTGCCCCTGCCACTATATAAGGCCGCGGCGCCCTCTCCCCTTTACCGCCCCATCCTTTTTCTCTAACCATGTCTTCTGAAGACCTTCACAACAAATCGGGCGCTGACACGCCCTTGGACAATGGCTCCATCTTGGCCAAGGAGAAGTCCAACACTTCTGTCCCCGACGTGGCCGCCTTGCCCGAGAAGTCCTTCAAAGACTACCTCTCCATCTCCATCTTCTGTTTCTTCGTGGCGTTCGGTGGTTTCGTCTTTGGCTTCGACACCGGTACCATTTCCGGCTTTGTCAACATGCCCGACTTCAAGCGCAGGTTCGGCCAGATGAACAGCGCCGGCGACTACTACCTTTCGGACGTGCGTGTGGGTTTGGTTGTTTCTATTTTTAATGTGGGCTGCGCGGTCGGAGGCATTTTCCTCTGCAAGATCGCGGACGTGTACGGCAGAAGAATCGGGCTCATGTTCTCCATGATCATCTACGTGGTGGGCATCATCATCCAGATTGCCTCGCAGTCCGCCTGGTACCAGTACTTCATCGGCCGTCTCATTGCCGGCTTGGCCGTGGGAACCGTGTCGGTGATCTCGCCGCTCTTCATTTCCGAGGTGTCGCCCAAGCAGCTCAGAGGCACGTTGGTGTGCTGCTTCCAGTTGTGTATCACGTTCGGCATCTTCTTGGGCTACTGCACCACCTACGGCACCAAGAAGTACTCGGACTCTAGACAGTGGAGAATCCCCTTGGGCTTGTGTTTCTTGTGGGCCATCTTGTTGGTGGCCGGTATGTTGAACATGCCTGAGTCGCCCAGATACTTGATCGAGAAGTCCCGCATCGACGAGGCCAAGAAGTCCATTGCCATCTCCAACAAGGTCAGCGAGGAGAACCCCGCCGTGTACAACGAGATCCAGCTCATCCAGGCCGGTATCGACAGAGAGGCGTTGGCTGGAAAGGCCTCGTGGAAGGAGTTGGTGACGGGCAAGCCCAAGATCTTCAGAAGAGTCATCATGGGCATCATGCTCCAGTCGTTGCAGCAGTTGACCGGTGACAACTACTTCTTCTACTACGGCACCACCATCTTCCAGGCTGTGGGCTTGAAGGACTCGTTCCAGACGTCCATCATCTTGGGTGTGGTGAACTTTGCCTCGACGTTCGTGGGCATCTACGCCATCGAGCGCTTGGGCAGAAGAATCTGTCTCTTGTCGGGCTCCGCCGCCATGTTCGTGTGCTTCATCATCTACTCGGTCATCGGCACCCAGCACTTGTACATCTCCGGCTTCTCCAACGACACGTCCAACACCTACAAGCCCTCCGGAAACGCCATGATCTTCATCACGTGCCTCTACATTTTCTTCTTTGCCTCGACCTGGGCCGGCGGTGTGTACTGCATCATCTCCGAGTCGTACCCCTTGAGAATCAGGTCCAAGGCCATGTCGGTGGCCACTGCCGCCAACTGGATGTGGGGTTTCTTGATTTCGTTCTTCACGCCTTTCATCACGTCGGCCATCCACTTCTACTACGGCTTTGTGTTTGCCGGCTGCTTGCTCTTCTCGTTCTTCTACGTGTACTTCTTTGTGGTGGAGACCAAGGGCCTCACCTTGGAGGAGGTGGACGTGTTGTACGCGTCTGGCACTTTGCCATGGAAGTCGTCCAACTGGGTTCCTCCAAGCTTTGAGGAGATGGCCCACTCTTACGCGCTCAACGACACGAAGCCTGAGGGAGACCACGTTTAATAGCATATAGATACTAATAGATGATTGATAATGATGCAGAGAGTAGATTGAGTGATAGTGTGGTAGCCGGTTCCCCCATTGTCTGCACATGGGTCCGGCATGCACGCCTTGCGCACCATGCAGGTCCTCCGCACACCCGCTCCCCTCTTTCCAGCTTGACTCCTGCCGAAAAAGAAACTCGGGCCCGACCGTCAACAATAGCATGTCGGAGCGTCCCCTGGCCGCCTCCTCCCGCCGTGGCCGGTGCCGCTCGTTGCGCTGCGCCGGTGTTGGCTGCGTCGTATACCTGCGTTTCCTGTTCGGGCCGGTGAGTCGAGCGCACTGAGTCATGAGCCCATTTTTTCACCTCCGACCGGCTTTCTCCACAATAAATAGAGAGCGCCGCCCTCTTTTTTCCCCCAGATTTCTCCTCTCCACTGCACTTTTCACCATGCTCAGACGTACGTCCAGACCCTTTTCCGTAGCCGCCAGATTAGCCAAATGGAACGAGGTGCCTTTGGCGCCTCCCGACAAGATCCTCGGCATCAGCGAGGCTTTCCAGAAGGACTCCAACTCCAACAAAATCAACTTGGGTGTCGGTGCCTACCGTGACAACTCTGGCAAGCCAATTGTGTTCCCCTCAGTCAAGAAGGCCGAGACCGTGTTGTTGGAGAAGGAGTCCGACAAGGAGTACACCGGCATCATCGGCTCCAAGAACTACCAGAATGCCGTCAAGAACTTCATCTTCAACAACTCCAACAAGGATGCCAACGGAGCAAAGTTGATTGGCGAAAACAGAATCGTCACCGCCCAGACCATTTCCGGAACCGGCTCTTTGCGTGTGATTGCCGACTTCTTGAAGCGCTTCTATTCCGCCGACAACATCATTGTGCCCAAGCCCACCTGGGCCAACCACGTGGCCGTGTTCACCGATGCAGGCATCAAGGCTGACTTCTATGCCTATTACGACAAGGACAACAACGCATTGGACTTTGAGAACTTGAAAAAGTCCATTGCCGCCGCCGCCGACGAGTCCATTGTGCTTCTCCACGCATGCTGCCACAACCCAACCGGCATGGACTTGACCCCCGACCAGTGGGACGAGGTTTTGGCCATCATCGAGAAGAAGAAGCTCTTCCCATTGGTGGACATGGCCTACCAAGGTTTTGCCTCCGGTGACCCATACAAGGACATTGGTTTGATCCGCAGGTTGAACGAGTTGGTGGTCAACGGCAACATCCCAACCTACGCCTTGTGCCAGTCGTTTGCCAAGAACATGGGCTTGTACGGAGAGAGAACCGGATCCATCTCCATCATCACCGAGTCGGCCAACCAGTCGCAGGCCATTGAGTCTCAATTGAAGAAGCTCATCAGACCCATGTACTCGAACCCCCCTATCCACGGATCGAGAATCGTCGAGACCATCTTCTCCGACCTGAACTTGTTGAATGAGTGGCTCCAGGACTTGGACGCGGTGGTGGGCCGCTTGAACGTCGTCAGAGACAAGTTGTACCAAAAGTTGGACAAGTCCAACTACAACTGGGACCACTTGTTGAAGCAGCGTGGTATGTTCATTTATACCGGCTTGTCTGCAGACCAGGTCATTGAGTTGAGGGAGAAGTACTCCGTGTACGCCACCGAAGACGGACGTTTCTCCATTTCCGGAGTCAACGAGCACAACGTCGACTACTTGGCTGATGCCATCAACAAGGTGATCAAAAAGTAGATAGTATCATAGTGGATGGCCTTGAATTGGGTCCCTGTGTAGAGCTGCTTAAGCAATACAGCAATCAAGTGCCAAACAAACCGCTGTAGATAAAGATCAAGCCCCCTTTGTCAATGGAAGGCTAAGCCTAGCAACGTGTCCTCAAAGTCTCGTAACGAAAGAATCCATGGGGAGAGGGGCTTTTATATTGCGTGGGTTGGCTTTGTGCACATACTTTTGCAGCCACCTCGCAGTTTATAAAAGGGGGCGATTCCCCGCAGATTAGTCAAAACAAAATCCAAACCAACCAAACTAACCAAAACTAACCAAAACTTACGGAACCTTGACACACGCCAACCCATCTTCATACAAGGAAGTTTACGGCCGAGCTTACAGCCAAGTTTACGTCCAAACAACTTTTACAGCAAATTGTCGCTTACTCTACATTGATCTTCACCGCTTTCCTAAATAGGCAGGTGTAACTGAAGCTGCCTCAATGCGGGACAGGTACTCACCCTGGCCTAATGGATCTGCTGGCGGCTAATGTGATCATTGACAGCTAAATTAAGGCTGTCGGTTCGCTTTATCCGAAGTGCGTCGGTGTGTCAGGCTTGTTTCACGCGCCTCTTATTGTTCACGAACAAACGAAACTGCAGACAGTGGCACAATTCGAAATCAAGTCTCCCACTCTAGGATGCTAAGGCATCGTCTCGAAAGGCTTCGGCATTGTCCGCTTCAGGGTGTTGGCGCTGGAATTAACCCTCCCCACATGTCAGGTGAGGGGTCGCCTGAGACGTGTTGGCGACTTTTTCACGTCTCTGCAGGAATAACATGATCCCCCATGCCCTGAACATTTTGCCCCACCTCGACCCCTGCGCCTTATATATTTGAGATTCTGCTCTTATCCAAAAAGCCAACCATCCATGTCTCAAACCATTTCCACCACCGCTTTCCAGGATCAGAAGCCTGGCACCTCGGGCCTTAGAAAAAAAGTCGTTGTTTTCCAGAAAGAAAACTACACCGAGAACTTCATTCAATCCATTCTCGAGGCTATCCCCGAGGGGGCCCAGGACGCCACGTTAGTGATCGGAGGTGACGGCCGTTACTACAATGACCACGTTATCCAGCTCATCATCCAGATTGCTGCAGCAAACGGCGTCAAAAAGGTGATCGTTGGTCAAAATGGTCTTCTCTCCACACCTGCCACTTCCCATGTGATTAGAATTAGAAAGGCTACCGGAGGTATCATATTAACAGCATCCCACAATCCAGGAGGGCCTGAGAACGATTTGGGTATCAAGTACAACTTGGCCAACGGAGGCCCCGCGCCGGAGTCCGTCACCAACAAGATGTTCGAGATCTCCAAGAGTATCACCAGTTACAAAATCCACAAGCTTGACCCTGTTGACATCTCCAAGATTGGCTCTACATCTGCAGGCCCTATTGAGGTCGAGGTTATTGACCCGACTGCAGACTATGTCGCACTCATGAAGGAGATCTTTGACTTTCCTCTCATCAAGTCGTTCATCGCCAAGGACTCCAACTTCCTGGTTCTTTTCGATGCTTTGAACGGTATCACCGGTCCGTACGGCCAAAAAATCTTTCTTGAGGAGTTGGGCTTGCCTGCACAATCTATCCAGAACTGTGTCCCTAAACCCGACTTCGGCGGCTTGCACCCCGACCCAAACTTGACCTATGCCAAGACTTTGGTTGACAAGGTTGACGCGAACAACATTGCTTTCGGCGCTGCCTCCGATGGTGATGGCGACAGAAACATGATCTATGGGGCCGGGGCTTTTGTTTCGCCCGGAGACTCCGTGGCTATCATTGCCGAGTACGCAGACTCCATTCCCTACTTTAAGAAGCAAGGAGTGTACGGGTTAGCCCGGTCGATGCCCACCTCAGGTGCCTTGGACTTGGTTGCCAAGAGCAAGGGATTGAATGTGTACGAGGTTCCAACCGGTTGGAAGTTCTTTTGCTCATTGTTTGATGCCAAAAAGCTCTCTATTTGCGGAGAAGAGTCTTTTGGCACAGGATCCAATCACATCAGAGAAAAGGACGGATTGTGGGCCATCTGCGCATGGTTGAACGTTTTAGCTGACTTCAGCCAGAAGTTCCCTGACGAGAAGGCCTCCATAAAAAACGTGCAAGAGAAGTTCTGGCAGAAGTACGGAAGAACATTCTTCACTAGATACGATTATGAGGAGGTGTCTAGCGAGGGTGCAGGCGAGTTGATCACCTTGCTCTCGTCCATCGTGGAGAGTAAACCTGCCGGCACGGAGTTGGCTGCAGGCTACACTATACAAGAGGCTGACAACTTCTCCTACGCGGATTTGGACGGATCTGTTTCCAAGAACCAAGGATTATTCATTAAGTTCACCAACGGACTAAGATTCATTGTGCGGCTTTCTGGAACCGGCTCTTCCGGAGCTACGGTCAGATTGTACTTGGAGAAGCACTCTTCTGACGACTCCACCTACAACTTGTCTGTGGGCAAGTACTTGGAACAAGACATCAAGTTTGTGTTGGAATTATTGAAGTTCAAGCACTTCTTAAATAAGGAGGAACCAGATGTCCGCACCTAGAGTACTAGAGGGATTACCCAAATGATCAATGACTGATGGGTTGCCGCCATCCATTAGAAAAAGCTGTCATCATCAGATCAATTTAACGTCATCGTCATTAACTCCACACATGTTTCACTGTCTCAGTCGTACACACATCGTAAGTCATTGGTATCATAACACCGTCTTCATATTGTATCTTAGCGATTGGCTAGTTGGGCTTTTGCCTCTTCGCAGCGTCGTCCCCGTCCTCGGCCTCCCTCTTCACTGCCGAAGACTCCGAAATCAAGTCGTCGAGTCTCTTTCTCATGGAGTTTTCCCGCAACCGTGCGGCCTGCTCCATTGCCTCTAACTCCATGATCCTTGTCCTGTATAGATCGTTGACCAACTCCAACTCAGAGATTCTCGTCTTCAATGCCGACACTTCGTAAGACAGTCCGGAGGCCGCATTTGGATCAAGGCCGTTGTTTTTGTTGTTATTGTTATCCTGCTCGTCATTGTTGTTGTCGTTTGCAGAATGGCGCAGGAGGTTTGGATTCTGGATTCTGCCCTGTGGTAGGTTGTGACCCTGAGTACTTTGGTTCTGGCCGTGGCTCTGGCCGTGGTTCTGGCCGTGGTTCTGGCCGTGGCTCTGACCGTGGCTTTGAAGGTGGCTTTGACCCTGATTCTGACCCTGATTCTGACCCTGATTCTGACCCTGACTCTGACCCTGATTCTGGGTTTCGCCGACACCCAGAAGTTGAGTCTTCGGTTCGGTGGCCACAAGAGCAGGACTGGAATGCACAGAACCCACAGTCTGGAGCTGGGGCAACTGCGTGGCAAGCGATACGCCCGCGTTGTTGAGCGGAGGCAAGGATGGCTTGGGGTGGTCGTCATCATGCTTGACTTGCCCAAGCTTAGGCACATCACGCGAAGCACCCGGCCCCGGCGTTGTGTTGGCACTGGTGCCGTTGGGGCTGCTATTGTGTGTGCTGTCCTGGAAGTGGAACTGTGGACCGAACGAAGGGGAGGCGTAGACGCTGGAATCCTTTGTCGTGTCATGGCTGGTGCCCAAAGCAGGCAAGGTGGGGGCCGATTTCAATGCAGACGACGGGGTACTGAGGGAAGCCTCGGATCTTTTGGAGGCGTTCATCAACGAGTACGAGCCGGGGTTCGAGGCGCCGCCCTTGAACGTGGCAGAGGGCCCCAATTCGTTGGACATGTTCTCCAAGGCACCTGCAGCCTGCACGGCCGTCAATGGATTCTGCGGCGAGAGTTTGGATGACGCCGAGTTGGAGAAGCGTGCGTTCAGCACCGAGGGAGTGGTGGAGAGCAACAATGGCGAGGTGATTCTCTGCAAGCCAGGGGCAAACTGCGTGGGGGTCGACGAGGGGTAGTGCAACAGCTGCACCTGAGGCGGCAAGCTGGAGTATTGGCCTTGTATTTGCAGGTTGTAGACGGCACCCGGGTAGGGGGCTCTGGCTGGGTGCAGGAGCGGCGAGTGCACTGCGGTAGACACGTTGGGCGTGGTATTAGTGGTGCTGGAGTAGCCGCCCATGGAGAGAAGCAAGTCCGAGGGCGAGTCGTGGGGCAGCAGTTTCTTGGTGGTGGGCTTGGGCAGCGTCTTAGGCGCCAAGTGGTGGGCCAACTGGTCGTGCAGCGGCTTCTGGTCTTTCAGCTTCAACTCCGGGGTGTTGGGCCCCAGGAACTTGGTGAAGTTGGGGTGCTTGATCCGGTTCCGCAGCTTGATGGTGTCTGTTTTGAGACTGATGGGCCTGGGGCGGCCATGTAGTTTGAGAAAAAGCCCGCAGGCGTTGCAGAGCACCTGGCCGGTTTCGTCTCTGCGCCAAAGAGGCGTGTTCTGAGTTTTGCAGTTCCGACAAACGGGCGAGGAGATGTTTGTTTTGGCGGTGGTGGTGCCGTTGTTGATCTGCAGGGTGGATTTTGCATTGGGATGCACGGGGTTTGGGTTCGGCACCGAGGGCAATCTTTGGATCTCGCTCATGGCAAATCAGCGTGCAGTTGCTCTAGGTTATGATATTGAAGAAGAATGTGCAATGCCTTTGGGGTGGGGTGTCTTGGCTGCAACGACTGTATGGGGTGTGCTGTAACGATGGCTGTAAAAGTGCGATCTGAAACAAGGCCTGCAATATAAAAGGGGGTTCGCTTTCTGTTTTCAGCAAATTCACTGGCGTCTAACGGGTTGCGATCACCTGATCTGAGATTAAACAAGGCAAGGGTTTTCGACTGGCTAATTGACTGATTATCTGACTGATTTCTGAATGATTGTCTGACTGATTGTCTGACTGATTGTCTGACTGATTGTCTGACTGATTGTCTGACTGATTGTCTGGCTGCTTGAGCTTGTTGGATTACGATTGGTCCAAATATTGTGAACTATTCGACTTTGTGGACGGCGGATGGATTGTTCGGCTGTTCAACTGTTGACTATTTGACGGTCGTTTCAAAAATTGTCTGGTGGATCAAAGAAGACGCTCCAAATTGAGAGGATGGCAGGGATGTACTCTATAACGGAAGCAACCTAGCAGTGTTGGCGCAGTGTACTAAGCAAGTTGTCCAGACCGATGAAAAGTATCCAGGGAAGGCGTGAGAAAATATTTTTTGATAGCGAGATAACAAATTTTTCGTCCCTGATTGTGTGAGGATGTCTGGATTTATTGTTCTGCCGCGGGAGGTGCGGGTGTGCTGCATGCGTGCGTGGTTGATAGCGATTTGCGATAAGTGCCTTTGCTATGCGCGAGTTTGCCGTTCCGTGGCGTCACGTGCACGCGCCTTGCATGTCCCGGCATACGGCATCTGCCACGCTGACGGTTGGCTGCAATGTTGCGACGCTGGTCGCATGAATTCTATGGAAATCCTACGGGTTATTGTCATGGTGTGATATTGATTGATTAGTGCATCCGATGGTCTGTTGTAGGGTTCTAGTGCTCTAGTGCTCTAATGCTCTAGTGCTCTAGTGCTCTAGTGCTCTAATGCCTTAATGCTCTAGTGCTCTAGTGGCTCTTCTAGTCCCCGCTTGCTGATCTAAATGCTGATCGATACTGATCGATACTGATCGATGCTGACATGCTGACCAGACGCTGACCAGACACTATCTATCGCCGCTCAATAGCCTCTGCAATTCCGTGACATTCTCCACCACGTCCTTCCCAAGCTTCAAATGCTTGGCACTGATGTTGAACGGAAGTTTCGCATCCGTTCCGAACATATACAATCCAGCCAGCGACTTGGACAACACCTCTTCCATATCCTGGAACCCAAATCCCCCTTCTGTGGACACTATGAGGTAATCCGCAGCAAACAAAAGACCAATTTCCTGGATCACCGGTGCCCCAGGCTTGGACTCGTCCCCGCTCCCACAGAGCAGGCGATCTTCGGCCGCAAGCTCTGCCAATAGCATCTGCATGTACTTCGACTTGCAGCAGATCAGAATCTTCTGGCGGGGAACGCCCTGAAGCCTTAGATATTGGTACACATACATGCAGTACCGGGCCTCTTCGAGGCTGGCCTGGTCCGAGTGCTTGCTGGTCCGAATGTACTGGAGTGATCCTGCCTCCACCCTCCTTGCCACCTCCTTGTCGCCAACTTCCAACGTGCCAAGGACAACACGAGGAATGTCTGCAGGAACGGCAGAGTTCATGACCACGAGTTTTCCATAGCCCCCGAGAAACGGTATGATGGAGGGGTTGAAAACAACCACGGCGTCGAAGTCGCGGTCAATGTCCCCTAGCTTGTCCTCAGAAGCCACCACAAGGTCTGCTGTTTTGGAAAGATACCTTCTTATCTGCAGAACGTCGTCTTTGGCTAAATCTGCTGCCACAAGTTCCTGCAAGGAAGCAAACATTTTCCTGATACTGGCGAAGTCACGGATGATCGTATCAGGGCGCTCTTTTTCTGGGGAGTCTGATAGCTCGCGGAAAGGATAATCGCCGTAAGTTGACGTCGACAAGTGCCGTAGAAAGGATTGCCATTTTGGCTCTATATGGCACTCATACAACATCATGGCGTTTTGAACAGATGCTCCAAAGGAGTACTCTCCCAAGCCCAAATGGTCACTCAACGACTGTACCTTTTGGAGAAGAGATTCCTTCTTCTGAAGCAAGGTGGTCGTGTCTTCGTCTATGGAATCAAACCGGAAGCAATTTTCCCGACGTGGAAACAAATCGACCGCTGCTTGTGTGGGGAGAACAATGAGACAAGTTGCTTGAAGATTGTCTAGAATTTGGTTGATGGCATTGATCTCGAGTCCTGGTGCGTGGATGCAAGAAATGGGTTCACGAATAACCTGACCAAGCACAGACAGATAAGAGAAAGCCTTGGCTGCTGAAACATCGGAGATACCATCGTTGGTCCGCTTTCCAGAGCCTCCTTCCTGAGGCTCCAATTTCCTCCTCTTGGCTTTGGGCTCCGGGGCATCTTTCTGCCCATCTACCTCAAGCTTGATTGGAAATGGACGCAATGGGCCTGTCGGGTAGACTGTTTTGGGCAAGACCATAAGTGCATTAAAGCGGTTCTCATAGCCGGGTGCATTCCACTGCACGGTGGCGGTGTCGCCAGAGCAGCTGGTGACTCGCATCACACGACAAGCATTAACCCCGAACTGCACCATACGTTGAGTGGCCTCGAATTTATTAGGCTTCATGAGCTCGAGCAAAAGACAGAACTGGTCTTTTTCGAATGCGAGGGTTTTTTTCATTTTGATCCTGGCAAGGCTTCCTTTGACAGTGAGATTGGACACCAGCGAGAAGTATCTGCTGGAGCCGGAGATGCCATTTTCAAGAGCTGGGTCCTCGATACTGAGCCGAGAAAAGACAGCAAGACACCGCTCGTTGTACTGCTTTATCACGTGCTCTGCGTATTGACATCTAAGATGTTCTGTCCACTTATCAGCTTCGAACGGTCCTGTGTACAAAGTGCTGCCTGGGCAGAAGATGGCCCTCTGGCAGGGTTCCAAGAGATCGAAGATATCCTCTTCGTTAAAGTGGGCGGGGTTTTTCAACCTCTCCGGCGAACCACCGCCAACAACCGAGTATGCAAGAGCATCGACAAGAAGCGACTCGGGGACGTCCTGACAGTCTAGAAGTCTCCCAGACAACGCCTTAATTTCAGACACGTCAAGCTGCCCAAGCTCTTGTTGAAGGGCAGAAGCAATGATACCATAGTGCAGTGCTTCCTTCACCAGAGGTATTTTCTGCAGAAGATGCAAGTGATGGACCGCAGCAGAAAAGTCGGAGTACTTTACTGGTGGGCTTGGTGGAAGGAAAAGCTGAGCCAACCTGTTGGTTCTGAAGTCATATTTGTCGCCAAGAAAATGGACCCAGACATACTTGAAATGCCTGCCTAGATCGTTATCAAGACGACGACAGACTAGGATGAAGCTTAAGAAGCTGTGAACAATGGAGTGCATTTCAGAAGTGATGCCATCTGTTAGATCCAAAGTTTCTTGGAGGTATGTCGAGATGGCACTCTTCCATTTTGCATAGAGGGGAGTTTCAAAGAGCACGGCAGATGTGAGCACCAAAGCTCGGAGAAAGGAGAAAATTGCCACTTGAAGCTTGCTCTCTTTGTCTCGAAACACCATTGTTGCCTGGAGAATACGGACCATTAGCGTGTGGAGTTTGTCAGGGTTTTGGAGTATCACATCCATGCAAGAGGGTGACGCCGCAGTGGCCACCCGAGCCTCCACATCATACGCACAGGCAAAAAGAAGCAACTCAAGGTGAGAGTTGGACACATCGGCGTGGAAGAAGTGCCATAGCACCGACTCAAAGTAGCCGGACGAGACGACGTTGGCGAGGTCGCTCACGTGCACACACCTTGAATACACATCTGAGACGACTGACGGGGCCAATTTCTTGACAGGCCTGGAACGGAAGCTCTGGAGGACCTGCAGAAGAGAACCTTTCATGGAGTCGATGGGCTCAGTGATGTGAGATGTGGGTGTTGGTGTTGATGGACGGGCTCAGTGATGTGAGATGTGGGTGTTGATGTTGATGAGATGCGCGGACTATCTGCAGTACGCAAGCTACATCGCTGGCGGCTTGTCTAGCAGCCAAGTTCTGTGGCCCATTTTGGGAAGCCTGCAAAGAACTGGAAAGAGCCAGTCTTATCCCGCAACATCAAGGCGTGAAGAAAAATGCCCGAATCGGGCTTGTTCTCGTACATCGGTCTTGAACACTCAGCGCAGAGCTTCGGGTTCAACGGGATATCCTTCTGGGCCCGGAGACCAGCTAGAGCTTTGATCTGGTCACACACGTCATGAAGGTAGTGGCTAATGGAAATTTGGCCTTCAAAGCTGGCCAAAAGAGACACACTGAGCTCCTGCATGGCAGCAAACACCATCTCGACATGTTCACCCAGCGCCTTATGGGTGTCCAGCGGGACACTTTTTCCGACATAGCTATGTCTTTCCCACTGGCTCTCTGCGAGAGTATGCGGAAGTTTGATCGGAGCAGCGCCAAGTGCTGGATGGTCTTCCGAAATGCGGCACCTGATGTCCATCTCAATGGCGGACTTTAGCGTGTTGACCTCGTCTGAGTCATTGTAATAGGCATCGTTGGATATGGGAAAGCCTAGGTTACGCAAGTGGATTCGAATCTGGTGCATTTTGCCGGTGACGGGCTTGCAAAGAACAATCGACTCGTTGGTCGTGGGAAGGTACTGCACACCGCGGAAGAGGGTGGTGCAGTCCAAGGGCACCGTCCCTTTCTGGGCATAGCCGCCTGAGGAGTTGATGCTGAACACAGGAAACGTGTACCGGAGCAGATGCTTGGGAAACTGGCCCCGGACCCGCGCAAGATAGAACTTGTCCATGGAGGACTTCTGGCCTATCTGCTTCATGTACTGCAGACAGTGCGCCTTTGTCTTGGCCAACACCAACACACCCAGCGTGGCCTTGTCGAGCCGGTGACAGGGCCACACCTCACCCCGATGCATGCGCATGATTTCGCTCATGCTGTTATAGCGGTATGTGCCAGCGGGATGAGTGGGCACGCCCGCGGGCTTGTTCACCACTACTATGCCATCATCTTCGAAAATGACGCTTTCCGAGCCCGCAAGAGCAGCCAGAGACCCGGCTATTCCAGGGCTGCTGAATACGAAATCGCCCACGTCTATGTCCGGCTCATGGGTGTGTTGGCGATTATGGATGATATCGTGCGGCTGGAGCCGATGCGACGTGAGGTCTGCTCCGGTGATTTTCTGTGTGGGTTGAGCCCTTCCGTTGTTGGTTGTGACATAGATGTCGCCGCAGGCAATGGCGCTGGCTACCACGTGGGGAAGTTGGCCTAGCTCCGTGCATAGCACCAGGGAGACAGCAAGATGGCGCCAGCGCTCCTTGAACGGCGTCGCATAGGGGAAATAGTAGGGGAGAACCCTGCGGATGCGCCCGCTGAAGACAACACGTGGCTCCATCGTGTGGGGCCAGTTATGTGAGGCCGGGCGTGTGGGCCAGGTGTCAGGCGTGGGCATGGCGGACCCAGGGCCCTGGGGCAGTGTGCAGTACACGGGCCCAGTGCGAAGACAAATTTTATCAAGGCTCTGCACAGCATGATTCGCCTTTTCGCCAGGAACATCCAGCAGAGCACGACTGGGCCCAGCCAGCGGGTGGCGGGCAAGGTGAGGCCCACGCTTGCCGCAAAGCAGTTCCCTGCAGCAAACGCGTCGCAAAACAAAATCGAGTCGCTCAAGAGGAAAGAGGTCCGTTTGAAGCGCCAAATCATCCGGGATGTCAACAACTTGAAGCAGCACACAATTGTCAACGCGGCGTTCAAGAGCGACCCGGTGTTGGGGATCGAGAACAACCAGTTCATTGAGAGAATGAAGCAGGAGGTCAGCGAGCCAACGAATTTGGCGTACGGCTACGAGCGGCAGGAGTTTGAAAAAATCGTCTACGGAGCGCAGAAAGCGGCGCTCAGCAACTTGGCGACGGGGGGCGAGCTCATGCAAAAGGAGGTGATCCGTACGGAGGAGAAGAAGCGGGCGGCGCTCCTCACGATCTTGAACATGAAGAACTCCAACCAGGCGGACGCCAAGAAGAGGGCCATTGCGTTTGCGCGGCACGAGTTCCAGAGAGAAGAAGGTGACACGGGGTCGCCCGAGGTGCAGGCAGCGGTGATGACGGTCAAGATCCACTTCGGCTACAGGCACATGCAGACCAAGCCCAAGGACAAGCACCACATCCAGGTGATGCGCGAGTTGGTGCAGCAGAGACAGAAGATGTTGAAGTACTTGAAGCGGGACGACCCCGAGCGCTACTTCTACACCATCGCCAAGTTGGGGTTGACGGACGACGTGATCACGTCGGAGTTTTCCATGAGCAAGCAGTACTTCCAGGACTACAAGGTATGGGGCGACAAGCAGTTGGTGAAGTTGTCGGACAAGGAGAAGAAGAAGGAGCAGAAGTTTGCGGAGTTGCGGAAGAAGGTGAACGAGTACAACAAGTTGGCCAAGGCCAACCAAGCGTTGATGAGCGGTGTAAATAGTAACTAACGGCGAGAAAAATTCGATAGAATTACAATTTATTCTTGGCAGGAGGGGTATTTATTGAAGGGAGCAGACGTTTGTATTGAAGGGAGCAGACGTTTGTATTGAAGAGCAGACGTTTGTATTGAAGGGAGCAGACGTTTGTATTGAAGGGAGCAGACGTTTGTATTGATGGGAGCAGGACGAGTTGTAATTAACGAACTGTTTGACTTAAAGTTCAGAATTACCATCCATAACTTCAAAAGAACCCGACATTAATAGTGCTTTCCTTATTAAATATACTTTTATAAATAACTATAGCTATCTTATTCCATAAACTTTAAAATTTAACTTCGGATCATTATTAATTCCTATAGAAAATTGTATTGAAAAATTACTTGAATTGAAGTAATTACTATATTCTGACGTATATTAAATATAAATTCTGACGGAAATAGGTATTACATTGAATACTTTAAATACCTTGATCCTTTTGCATGGCAATATTTATTAGCAACAAAATAGCGCAGTTTCATATGGAACCACCTATAGATAATGCTTTCAATAACAGTCTATTGTTCTCATGAAGATTTAACTTAGTAGCTTCAAGTCTTCACATACTTGACAAATTGATTCAATCTATAAGTTAACATTGATAAGGTTATGAATAGAATACTTTCTCTTATGTACCCTGCAATAGTAAGAATTTAGATATTATGATTTTATAATTAGTGAAGTATAAAGATTCACTCCTCAACTTGGAAGTGAAAAGGATAATCTAAACAGAAGACTTAGAAAGTACGGGGGACCATATGCTAGAAAATGACCAAGCTTATATTTCTTGTGAATGAGTGTTCTGATGTCTTCTCTTTCCTTGGCTTTTCATTTCTATAGATCATCAATATAGATATTAGATATAGTTGACTACAACCGTCGAGTTCCTTGTTAAATAACATGCGTACCTTGTTATCGTATCATAGGATAACTTAATTTGTTATACCTCGCTAGGACCGTTTCCCATTTCTTTTTAGGACTATCCAATAGTCTCCTAACAGTACCAGCACCCTGAGTCTACAACATTTGGACTGACACTATAGGTAAACCATGGGAGACCAAGTGTAGCCAGCGAAGGTGTGGTTGGTGATTAACGCAGATCGAGCCATTGGGGCATGAATAGATGGAGTGAGTGAAGGTAGTATTGATAGTGTAGTGTAGTGCGAGAAGGAAGTAGTAGAGTATAGTAGAGAATAGGATAGTATAGTAGAGTATAGGATAGTATAGTAGAGTATAGAGTATAGTAGAGTATAGAGTATAGAGTATAGTAGAGTATAGAGTATAGGATAGTATAGTAGAGTATAGGATAGTATAGTAGAGTATATAGAGTAGAGTAGTGTTAGATTCTGGTTACGTCCAGTACTTCTGTTAGTGTGTGTTTAGTATGTTTATTCGTCGATGATTCCTCAAGGAGGAACAATCCCTTCTTATATAGACTAATCCGGCATAGAGGATTGCAGGTCGTTCTGATCGACCAGTGTAGGCTTTAACATCCGTGTGGGTAGTACACTACCCATGATGGGTCTAAAAAGTAGAGTATAGTAGAGTATAGTAGAGTATAGTAGAGTATAGAGTATAGTAGAGTATAGTAGAGTATAGTAGAGTATAGAGTATAGTAGAGTATAGTAGAGTATAGAGTATAGTAGAGTATAGTAGAGAATAGGATAGTATAGTAGAGTATAGGATAGTATAGTAGAGTATAGAGTATAGAGTATAGTAGAGTATAGTAGAGTATAGTAGAGTATAGAGTATAGTAGAGTATATGTTACATTCTTAGTAGCGTCTGGTGCCTATCAGGTGTGTATTCATTGATGGCTTTCCCAAGGGGAGAGCCGGGTTTGTATAGTTACCAGAGTAGGTCGTGTGGTGGCTGGTTGAGTTTGGATCGACAATGTACGGTACACGTCTAAGCGTTTTGCAATGCTACCAGTCAGTGGTAATGGAATGTGCACTACGGATCTGACAGTATATATAGGATAGTATAGGATAGAATAGGGTAGAGTAGTAGAGTATAGGTAGTAGAGTAGTAGAGTATAAGTAGTAGAGTATAAGTAGTAGAGTAGTAGAGTATAGGTAGTAGAGTATAGGTAGTAGAGTAGTAGAGTATAGGTCGTAGAGTAGTAGATTATAGGCTAGTGGAGACTAGGTTGGTAGGGTACAGTAAACATAGTAGACAATAAAGAATAGTGTAGTGAGAATAGTGTAGGAGAAAGTAGACAGCACTTATTCCTAACGTCTACTTGAATAGTGACTAGACAACTTTCGGGCTCCATGATACCCGGTAGTGGAAAGCCAGGATCCACAGGATGTTCTGGGCATGACAAGCTGGGACTCAGCCGTACCGTTTCCCAGTTGGAGGGCAGATCGTGCACGGATAGAAACCATAGCTAGCTCGTCAATTCTCGACCTCGACTTGTTGACGTCAAGAGTTTATGTTCCGGCCAAATTTGGCTTTCAAGAAGCTTGGTTGGTGGATGAGAATCGAGCAGTAGGCTAGGAGAAGTCTTGGTTGGAATGACAAAGGCGAGGTATCAATTAGTAGGGTGGTTAGTGTAGATGGGAGTAGGACGGGAGTAGTGTAGAAGAATTGTACATGACTGTGCCTTTCAGTACAGCAATACACAAGGCATTCAGTTTATATCCATATGCGATTCTGTAGGCAATGCAAACATAGCACATTAAGAGAAAATCATCTCACTAATAATAGCAATCAATGACACCACTTGTATAATCATTTTGGACGGGAGTTCTAGAATCACAATGAGTTCTGAGTTATGTCAGTAGTGCAGTCGTTCAAATGAGAATATCCAAAAGCAAATTTATAGTGGAGGTAATGTAACGTCCATTATAACGTTGGTGCACGGTGTAGGAGTCACTCCGCAGAACGTGAATTGCAATATCATGCTTCCACCATGGTCTTATGTGCTATCTCCAACGGCCATGGTCCTGGGAACAGATTATCTTGTTGGGCACGTTCGTGTACATGACTCTGTACTGATCAATCAGGTATCAGACTTTGTTTTAAAATGGGAGAAGGGCGAGGGGAGCAGGAGTGGTTTGGACAAGCATGCATTCTTAAGCTCAGTGCATAGAAGCACTAGAGTGGTGTACTCACCGCATGCCACTGGCACTCGATAGGCTTGTGGCCTGCGTTTGTCCGTCAGCACTTTGAACGTAGTCGACTTCTTTGGAGACATTCAAACACCGTAGTCGATTATAGTCGATAGTCGATAGTCGATAGTCGATAGTCGATAGTCGATAGTCGATAGTCGATAGTCGATAGTCGATCCTAGCCACATCTCATGGCTGATGGGATCACTGTAGTGGCCAGCTTGAGCTGTATCAGCTCCCTGGCATTGCATGCGGTATTGCAGCTCTGTCGTTAGCCTGCCAGCTCTGCAGGAGGATCGGGGTGTCTTGTCTTCGGTTGGTCCAGCCTCTTGTGCAGTGTCTGCACGTTTGCTCTGCTTATCCTCTGTGGATTAATCGGTATTGGTGTCAGTCTTGTCAGTCCAGTGTTTTGGTCCATACTGATGTAGATGACCATTGGAATACTGACTCCGGGCCCATTTGAAATTTGTATCAGCTCGGATTATGCTTGATCCACTGGACATACCTCCAAGCAGGATGACCCACTAAACCAATTCACAGCGCTAGGACTGGATGCACCAAGATCATGTAGCCAGTCCACGTTGCAAGAGTGAGCTCGGGGCTCGTAAAAGCATCCTAGTCATCAAACATGACGATTGGATCATAGAGAATAGTCCTGAATCTTCGTCCAATATGCGTAGAAAGAGGACGGCCATAATGAACGAACCAAAGTCTCACTTTTTCACAGATGTCTGCGGTACATAAACTCCATCCCTAGCTTGGCGAGAGACCGGATGCACCATTCTAAGTGACAGCTTTCACCACCAGGCCTGTCTGATTCAGGGCATTTCCACGATGGATCAATGGCGTAGGATGATCAATGGCTGAACGTCCATCCTACCAGACCCAGACATGGAAAGTGACCTCTCCAAAAGACCCTCTGTCAACGCAGCCATCTCAGCTGAATGTCATGCCACTGCAAAGTTCCTTGACCCGTGATTCGCATGAAAGGCGGATCTTGACTCAAACGTCGTTTCACTGATCCACCATGAATGCTGCTCTCGACGTCGCTTCCAGGGTAGCTTAGCAGCGAAGACCCTGCGCTGACCTTAAGCCGTGCTGCAACGATGGCGCCCCATCTTTCGGCATGTCTATCACATCGTCTGCGGCTCCCCAAACACCTGCCGTGTGAGCTCATCCACCCTCGCATCGTATTCCTGGCACTTCATCGCATCCACCTCGCCCGCGAGTGACAGCACCAGCACCGCTATGTCGTTCAGAAGCGTGTGTGTGTCCGCACCCAAAGCAGCCAACTTCTCGTAGAGCTCCTGGTTGTCCACCACCAACTGCTCGTAGATCATGGAGAGCTTCCGCTCGGTTTCCGCCTTGGCCTGCGCCAAGTGCGCCGCGATCACCGTCTCAGCACTGAGCTGGTCCACGTGCAACGGCGCCACCAGGGGGTCGTCGCGGGCGCGCAGGCCCTTCTGGATGATCTCGTCCAACTCGTCGAGCTTGGCCTTGAGCCCGCGCTCCGTGAAGATATGCTCGAACTGCTTGAAGCACGTGCTGTGGAAGTACTTCTGGATCTGCTTGCGTGCAGTCTCCAACGCGTCCTTGCCGCCGTCCATTTCCAGGATGGCGGGGAAGCACGCGTGGAGCTGCTCGGCCATGAGTGACTTTTTGATTGTCTGCTCCACGGCCTTGGTGACCACCTGGTTGAGGCGGTCGAAGCGCACGTGTTCCATGGCAGGGGTTCAGAATGGCAGTGGTTCAGAAGTGGGCGCTGAGGTGTGTCTGGTCGCCTTTTTTGTTTTGTCTGGTGATGTTTTTTGGTGTTGTTGATCGCGGAGGTACGGGTGCAGTGGCGCGGTCACGTGCGCATCTCCTCACCCGCGTCGCCAGCACTCCCTACACCCTCACCATGCTGGACCCCAGGCTGCTCATTGCAGAGGCAGACAAACTCGCCAAGCCCCAGACGGGCTTCTTCTCGTTCCTCGGCGGCTCGTCGTCGTTCCGCTTGGAGGAGGCGTGCGACCTCTACGTCCAGGCCGCCAACGTCTACCGCTTGAACAAGGACTTTGCCCTGGCCGGGTCCCAGTTCGTGCGGGCCGCCGACATCCAGCGCCAGTTGAACAGCCACAACGACGTGGCCAACAACTTGATCGAGGCCTACAAGTGCTTCAAGTCCGTGTCGCCGGCCGACGCCATCGACGCGTTGCTGAAGGCCATCCACATCTTCTTGACGCAGAACGGCCAGTTCAGACGCGCCGCCAACTTCCAGATGGACTTGGCCGAGTTGTACGAGGCCACCGGAGACTTGAAGAACGCCACCATCAACTTCGAGAAGGCCGGCGACTACTTCTCCACGGACCACGCCGAGGCGCTCTCCAACAAGGCGTACTTGCGGTGTGCGGACTTGAATGCCGCCAGCGGCGACTATCGCCGGGCCCGTGACTTGTACGACCAGATCATCCGGAAGCTGGTTGGCAACAACTTGACCAAGTGGAACTTGAAGGACTACTTTTTGAAGAACCTCTTGTGCACGTTGTGCTTGGACGACGTGGTGGAGGCGCAGAAGAGACTCCACATGTTTGCCGAGGACGAGCCTTCGTGGCCTACGACCAGGGAGCACCGCTTGGTCGAGGACATTTTGGAGTGCATCCAGAACGGCGACCTCCTGCAGTTTCTGGACAAGGTGTACGAATACGACCAGTTCAGCAAGTTAGACAAGTTGAAGACGCAGCTATTGTTGAAGATCAAGAACCTGGTGGTGGAGAAGGACGACGACGACTTGACCTAGGTACGACCAGCAAACAACGCTACATAAATTAATGATATGCCTTTCTGCTACTGTTCTACTCAACTCTATCTATTTCACACAGGCTTTCCGCCCAAAAACTCACTCCATCTCCGCACCTCGCCTGGAATCTCCACCGTCTCCGGAACCGTCTCGAAGCTGGCCTTCCCCCCGATCTTCTGCCTCAAGCACTTGGCAAAGAGCAACGAGGTGTTGGGCTCGTTGAACAAAGGAATGCCAAAGTCAATGGCATTCCTTCTCATCACGTAGTCCTGGTCCAACAAGCTCTCAGCACGGGCCCGGGCCAAGTTGAACACGCCCGAGATCTCGTGCTTCTGGAAGATCTCCCGCAACGCCCTCTTGTCGGTCTTCGGGAAGTCGATCACCTCCACAGGCTCGCTCACGTGCTTCTTCAAGTAGCCGGCCACGTCCGACGACGCAGCGTAGAAGTTGTAGCCAAGGCCCGAGATCTCCTGTGCCACCAAGCCCAACTTGTCGTTGGTCAAGTCGCCGCCGAACAAGATGCCGCTGCCGGGCAACGGCACACGGAAGTTCATGGTGGACTGCATGGACGCCCAGTATGCCTCCTCCAAGCTGTCTCCGAAACACGCCACTTCGCCGGTGGAAGACATCTCCACGCCCAAGAAGGGGTCTGCTCCCGCAAGACGCGTGAAGGAGAACTGCGGCACCTTGGTGGCCACGCGGTCGTACTTCTGCGCCATCAAGTCCACGGGCTGCGGCACGTTCTCGTTGAGCAAGGCCTTGGCGGCCACATCGATGAAGTTCAACCCGAGCACCTTGGACACGAACGGGAACGACCGCGACGCACGGATGTTGCACTCGATCACCTTCAACTCGGCGTCGTGGGCGCTCAAGCGGCCGTTCTGGTCGTTCAAAATCACCTGCATGTTGAACGGCCCGGTGATGTTCCATGCGGCGGCCACTTTGTCGGCGATGTCCTTCAACCGTCCCAAGATCACCGGCGACAAGTTCTGCGGAGGGAGCACCAACGTGGCATCGCCCGAGTGCACGCCGGCGTTCTCCACGTGCTCCGACACCGCGTGCACCAACACCCGGCCAGCGTGGGCCACGGCGTCGATGTCGATTTCCTGGGCGCCAAGAATGAACTTGGAGATCACCACGGGGTGGTCCCGCGACACCTTGGATGCGTTGGACAACTTGGCCTCCAACTCGTTCTTGGAGTTGATCACCGACATGGCTGCGCCCGACAACACGTACGACGGCCGCACCAACACCGGGTAGCCCACTTCATCGGCAAAGGCCTCGGCGTCGGCGATGGACGTCAACTCCTTCCACTGCGGCTGGTCAACGCCAATGGTGTCCAAGATCTGCGAGAACTTGTGTCTGTCCTCGGCCTTGTCGATGTCTTCGGGGTTGGTGCCCAACACGTTGCAGCCGGCGTTTTGCAAGGTCAAGGCGATGTTTTGCGGCAACTGCCCGCCCACTGACACCACCACGCCGCGGGCGTTTTCAAGCTCGTAGATGTCGAGCACCCGCTCGAGCGAGAGCTCCTCAAAGTAGAGACGGTCCACCTCGTCAAAGTCCGTGGACACGGTCTCCGGGTTGTAGTTGATCATGATGGTCTTGTGGCCGGCGTCCCTGAAGGCACGGGCCGTGGCCACGGCGCACCAGTCGAACTCCACCGACGACCCGATCCGGTACACGCCCGAGCCCAACACCATGGTGCCGTTCTCGTTGAAGTCGATGTCCGACGACGTGGCGTTGTAGGTGGTGTATAAGTAGTTGGTGTTGGCGGGGAACTCGGCGGCCAAGGTGTCGATCTTCTTGACGAACGGCGTGATGCCATAGGCCTTCCTGGCGGCGCGGACCTCCAACTCCGTCAGCCGCGTGCACATGGCGATCTGCTTGTCGGAGAAGCCGAGCTTCTTGGCGCGCAGCATCAAGTCGGAGTGGACGCTGGCCAAGTCGGCCTGTGCCTCCAACTCGCGGTACATGTTGACGATGTTCATCAACTTGTGCAAGAACCACTTGTCGATCTTGGTCAAGTCGTGCACGCGGTCCACCGAGTAGTTTTCGTGGAGCAAGGCCTGGCCCACGGCCAACCAGCGGCGGTCCGTGGGGTTGGCCAACGCGTCGTCCAAGTCGGCAAAGTGGTCGCCCTGGAACCCCACCAACAGCGGGTCCACCTGGCGGATGGCCTTCTGGAACGACTCCTCGAACGTGCGGCCGATGGCCATGACCTCGCCCACCGACTTCATGGCCGAGCCGATGTCGCGCTTGACGTGCTGGAACTTGGACAAGTCCCAGCGCGGGATCTTGGTGACCATGTAGTCCAACGACGGCTCGAAGTTGGCGCTGGTGGTCTTGGTCACGGGGTTGGGCAACTCCGGCAAGGTCCAGCCCAACGCGATCTTGGCCGCGGTGTAGGCCAACGGGTAGCCCGTGGCCTTGGACGCCAACGCCGACGACCGCGACAAGCGGGCATTGACCTCGATCACACGGTAGTCGAGCCCGTCGGGCTGGAGCGAGTACTGCACGTTGCACTCGCCCACCACGCCCAAGTGGCGGATGATCTTGATGGCGGCCGTGCGCAACATGTGGTACTCCTGGTCCGAGAGCGTCTGCGACGGCGCCACCACGATGGAGTCGCCGGTGTGGATGCCCAACGGGTCGAAGTTCTCCATGTTGCACACGGTGATGCAGTTGCCCACGCGGTCGCGCACCACCTCGTACTCCACCTCCTTCCAGCCCTTCAACGACTTCTCCACCAAGATCTGCGGCGCGAGCGACAACGAGCGCGACGACAAGTCACGCAACTCGTCCTTGTTGGCGGCGAAGCCAGACCCCAACCCGCCCAACGAGTAGGCCGACCGCACGATGATCGGGTACCCCACCTTGTCGGCCGCAGCCAACGCGTCGTCCACGGAGTCCACGGCGATGGACTCGGCAATGGGGATGTCGATCTCCTTGAGCGCCTGCAGGAAAAGGTCTCTGTCCTCGGACGTCTCCAAGGTCTTGATGGGCGTGCCCAACACCTGGACGTTGTAGCGGTCAAAGACGCCCATCTTGTCCAACTGCACGCCCACGTTCAAGCCGGTCTGGCCGCCGAACGTGAGCAAGATGCCGTCGGGGCGCTCGCGCTCGATGATGTAGGTGACGTACTCGGGCGTCACCGGCAAGTAGTAGATCTCGTCGGCCAACGCGTGCGACGTCTGGTTGGTGGCGATGTTGGGGTTGATCAAGATGGACTGCTTCTTGGCCTCGCGGAGCGCCTTGATGGCCTGCGACCCGGAGTAGTCGAACTCGCCGGCCTGGCCGATGGACAAGCCGCCGGACCCGATCACCAACACCTTGCTGACGTCGACCAAGCCGGAGTGGTCGTGCAGGGGGAACTGCTTGAGGTACTGGCCGCCCTGGTAGACGGGCGCGTGGGTGTTAGTGGAGAGGAGCCTGGCGGGAGGGGCGAGTCTGGCGGGAGGGGCGAGTCTGGAGGGAGGGGAGAGTCTGGAGGGAGGGGAGAGTCTGGAGTGTGTGGTAACTTGTCTTTGTCTTGTGGCAGGCAAGCGGCACCAACGGCCCGCGGCCGTAGCGCGTGCAGCCAAACCTCTGTGGACACCAAAGAGCATTGGGGAAAAGAGCGTGGCAGAAAGAGCGTATTTATATGGTGAAAAACCCGCCGAATGCGGTAATGACTCAGCGCTAGCCGCGATCCAAGATCAGTGCGGTTACCCGCCCGCGCCTGCAGACGCGCGGCGTAACTCCTGGTGCAGCGGCCTGTGCAGGCCGTGCGGGATGTCACCGCTCTCTCTCTCCGCTCTCTCTCTCCACTCCACCGCCCAATTGAGCCAATTGGGCGTAGCCTTGCCTGGCGCTGCGGAGGGCACGTGACCGCCACTGTGACCAATATCACGCGAAAGAAGGGTCACGTGACATTGGTCACGTGACTCCTGCCCGTCCATCTGTCCCAGTTCCGGTGGGATGCAGCTTACACTGTATCAGCTGCGTAGCGGGCGGCTGCTGAGGTCCACACTATTCACGATGTTCTTGGTACCACTCGCCCGCTTTTCGGGCACGGCTCATTGCAGTGGTGTGTAGGACCCGGGGACTGCATGGATAGTAGGGCCACTGGTGCAGTAGTTCCGGCAGCAGGGAAACTGGATGGTGCAAACGTTGTGAAAGCGAGTGAAATTGATGAGTGTCAGGAAGTTTTTAGGCGATGCCGACGTCATGGGAGTAGCAGAGGTCTCACTACTGCAGTGTGATGCGTAGTGGAGTAAACTGGACCTTCAACCAGTAGTGAAGCAAGTACCAATGTAGTGAAGTAGTGTAGCAGTAAATTGTAGTAGTAAATTGTAGTGTAGTAGTAAATTGTAGTAGTATAGTGTAGTAGTATAGTGCGGCAGTATGGTGTAGTAGTGTAGTAGTACAATGTAGTGTGTAGTGTAAATATTCAGTAGTTAGTAGTGTAGTTAGCAGTGTAGTGTTGTGTAGTGGTAAATTGTAGCAGTAAATTGTAGCAGTAAATTGTAGCAGTAAATTGTAGCAGTAAATTGTAGCAGTAAATTGTAGCAGTAAATTGTAGCAGTAAATTGTAGTAGTAAATTGTAGTGTAGTAGTACTATAGTTAAGTGTAGTAGTGTAGTAGTACAATGTAGTGTGTAGTGTAGGTATTCAGTAGTTAGTAGGTAGTTAGTAGGTAGTTAGTAGGTAGTGATACACGAGCTCAGTGAAGAAGAAAACAAGACGTCTGTGAAGAACAGACTTCTGTGATGAAACTGAATACAGAGTATTGTTGAGAAGCTTATGTTTCAGCAAATAAGCCAGACCTGACATTGCTTACCAGGCTCTGAACTTAGCAAGGTATTTAACGAACCCAAGACAAACATATGAAAGCAGCTCACAGTAAGATACTTGTTACAGAATCATTGAGGACGAAATTCCTGAAAACTAGAGTGAAGAACCACAGCCAAGGAAAGACAACAAATTGAGACAACGCAGGAAATACTAAGAGTGGACAAACTGACCTCTATTTTTAGAACCAAGAATAAATGTGGAACCGACCAAGAATGGAGCCAAAGTAGTAGTACTATAGTGTAGTGTAGTAGTGCTATAGTGAAGTAGTACTATAGTGTAGTGTAGTAGTACTATAGTGTAGTGTAGTAGTGCTATAGTGAAGTAGTACTATAGTGAAGTAGTACTATAGTCTAGTGTAGTAGTGTAGTGTAGTGTAGTAGTATAGTGGAGTAGTACTATAGTGTAGTAGTACTATAGTGTAGTAGTACTATAGTGTAGTGTAGTAGTATAGTAGTGTAGTGTAGTGTAGTAGTATAGTGAAGTGGTACTATAGTGTAGTGTAGTAGTATAGTAGTGTAGCAGTACAAGGTAGTATATAGCATAGTGTAATAGCGTAGTAGTGTAGTAGTGTAGTAGTGTAGTAGTGTAGTCTAGTATTGTAGTTGGTATTGTAGTTAGTATTGTAGTTGGTATTGTAGTTAGTATTGTAGTTGGTATTGTAGTTGGTATTGTAGTTGGCATTGTAGTTAGTATTGTAGTTGGTATTGTAGTTGGCATTGTAGTTAGTATTGTAGTTAGTATTGTAGTATATTAGTGTGTAGTAGTGTGTAGTGTGTAGTATTCAGTATTCTAGTGTAGCAGGAGGCCAAAAAATACTAGCTACCTTCTGAGCATTCCTACAAGAACTCCACCACCAATACAGTACAAATGTGTTATGACTTTCAAGTCTAAGCCCTTTGTAGTAATTGTAAACCTTATTTACACTCCAGTGAAAACAAAGTTGGTATAACGTTCTTGATTTAAAGTTATTTATTTTATCATACCAATGAAAATTATTAACATACGCACAAACATAGTTAAATAGAAAGTTCTAGATCAAAGGTAAGAATGAAATTGACAAAAAAGCATATAGATGTGGATGTAATGCTCAATGCCCTTTTCACTTATAGGTTACACTAAATAGCGTTTAGAGAATACGTTCTAAGTAGCCACATTATTGCTATTAAAATTAGTGTTTAACTAATCTAATTCTTAAAGTCCTAATCCTTACATAAGAGCTTAACACGTGAGCAAGCCTGGAACATTCTTCCTTGGAAGTAAGCTAATTTAAACTCAGTGGTATACTGGGCAGTGCACGACCTATGACTCGTACTGTTTTCAGACAGCCACGGTGAACCTACCGGCAGTGGATCGCTCATCTAGTTTATTCAGGAAGTGTGAAACACAATTGTAGAACACCTAGCTCTTATTCTAGCAGGAGGTGACTAGAGTGAGGAGTTAGAAGCAGTAGAGTAGTCATTTAGTCAGATAGAGTGAAGTAGAGTAGTCATTTAGTCAGAAAATGAAGTAGAGTGCAGTCTTAGAGCCATAGAGTATCAGTGAAAAGCACAGTAGAGCTCGATAGTAGAGAGTAGAGCTCGATAGTAGAGAGTACAGCTCGATAGTAGAGAGTACAGTAGTGTTAGATGCACTGGTACTATCCCAGGACGACAATAGCTTCACCGCTCGATAGACGTGTACCCACGGATCGGCCTGCCCATACATAACTATGTACAAACGGCTGTGACGGCCATCAATAAACAGAATGTAACAATTAGTAATACAGTGGTAGATTGAACTAGACTAGACTGAATTAGACTGAACTATATAACTATATAACTATAGAACTATAACTATAGAACTATAACTATAGAACTATAACTATAGAACTATAACTATAGAACTATAACTATAGAACTATAACTATAGAACTATAACTATAGAACTATAACTATAGAACTATAACTATAGAACTATAACTATAGAACTATAACTATAGAACTATAACTATAGAACTATAACTATAGAACTATAACTATAGAACTATAACTATAGAACTAGTTATATTAACTACTAATAGAACAATAACCCGCCTCTCCCATAGACTATCCATCACAACTTTCTTTCAGTTCCTGTTTGCAGTACTCAAGAAGCCAACTCATGCGCTCACCATAGCAGAAAACTCTCTGCACGCATGTTGTAACACAGTACCATCAAGCTAGAATTCATTTAGCAGGGAGTTCTCCAGGGAGTCTCAGTGCTACCAGACTCTTGTGGCTGGGGCAAGGTGTAGAAACCAAGTTCCTAATATAACGGCCTGTATCACCTCATCCCTACCTCAGCATACGGCGTTCTGCACACCAGTCTGGACTTCAAAAGGCTACTGACTTCGCTGGACTGGCTCCATTTCTTTCGGCCCGCCTGCATACAACCGGACCCAGGTTCCATGCATGGCTCCGGCCATCACAGCACACCGCAGCACGGGAGCACAGAGCTGTAGCCAGGGCCCAGGGGATGCACGCGGTTCCATGCGGTGAGGCTTGTGTCTGCGGTGAAGTGGACTGCAGTGAAGTGGTTGCGAGCCCTGCGCCTGACATCCGGCCAGCCGGTGTCGGAGGCCGGCATACAGGGTACATAGGGTACAGAGATGGAGGTAGTGTAGATGGAGGTGGTGTAGATGGAGGTGGTGTAGATGGAGGTGGTGTAGATGGAGTAGATGGAGGTAGTGTAGATGGCCTGGGCAGTCACGTGCGCTCCTCCCCACGCCGCGCCTGATCTCTACTGTCCTCATATCCTACTCTTATACTCTTCAAACTCTTCCTCCCACCTCCATATCCTGCATGGCCGTCTCCGCCCGTCCCCAGGACCACTTGGCCCGCGAGTCCGACGTCACCGTCTCCTCCAACGCCACGCTGTACACCGAGTACAGAGGCTTCTTCATGTACGTGCTCTGCACACTTGCGTTGGCCATGTTCGTGGTGTGGATCTTGGCGCCGCACCTGGTGTTGAACCACGTGGGCATCTCTTACTACCCAGACAAGTACTGGGCGCAGGCCATCCCGGCCTACTCGTTGATGCTCATGCTCTACGCGTACGTGCTGCTCTCGCTCTACAACATCGAGATCCGGACGCTTCTGCTCACGGACTTGCGCACCTTCACCGATGAGTATGCGGTGTACCCGGAAGAGCCGCAGGAGTATGTGTGGAAGGCGCCGAGCGGGGTGTGGGACTTGCCGATTGGGCTAGTGAACGAGGTGCTCTACACGAGATAGATACAGTTGTCGAAAGAACACGTTGTGTCTAAAGAACACGTTGTGTCTAAAGAACACGTTGTCCATGGAATGATGGATCAGCTGTGTCGGAAAGATTTCAATGGTGCCGGTTTGGGAATTAATCTGCCTGTTGTATGGTCTTTGTATGTGATCTCACCTGCCTATACACTCGTTTAGCCACAATAGGGATCCTAGCGGCGGAAGGGCGCGTGGCATGGGACTCCACACCGCTGTGCCTGTCTTCACGGGTCAGTGCTGAAGTTGATTTGAGGTGTTGAGTGTCAGTTTGAGTGTCAGTTTGAGTGTCAGTTTGAGTGTTTGAGGGAGTCAGACCTTGATGAACCACTACAGCACGCAGCCAACGTGCACACCCTGCAGTCTGCCAGGCGTGCTGCCGGGCACTTGTCTTTATTATGACTGTTGGTGCAGGCCCATACAGGCGCTGCGCCAGTTGGTGTTGCATTGGTGCACTGCGACAAATAAGGTTTGGATAATGGCAGCGTGCAGTGTGGCCAGCTTGGTGCAATGCAGTGCAGGCCGCCACCTAATAGAGGCTGGAATTAAGGCGCATAGACCGAGAACCGAGGCTTGGCATCGGACCGCATGGTCCACCGGTCAGAAAGCAGGTTGCTAGGCTATGCAGGGTAGAAACGGCCTTGGGAATGAATGCATCCGGCCCAGCGCTGACTGCACTGACAACTGCTTGTACCGTCGCCTACAACACTGACAAGATGCTGCCTACTAGTCATGACCGGTTCAGTGGCACTGAGACTGCCCAGCGCCAGTGCCATGCACTACTGCCCAGCGCCAGTGCCATGCACTACTGCCCAGCGCCAGTGCCGAGTGACAGTAGTCAGACAGCGGGCTGCTGGGTCACGGGTGCACTGGTGCACTAGTGCATGTGGTGCAGGAAGTGCAGGGCAGTGCAGGGAAAGACGTGCATGGAGTGCAGGGAAAGACGTGCATGGAGTGCAGGGAAAGACGTGCATGGAGTGCATGGTCTGGGGCAGACAATGTCAATGGTGACTTAGCCAAGCACGCCCCGCTATATCTATGGGCCTGGTAGTGTGCAGTGTGTGGAATACGAGAGAATGCACGATAAATCCGAGGCCGCATATCATGAGCCGTGAGTCACTGCCATGACTGGCATGAGCTACAATGGAGTGACTAGGAGCTTGGCGGGGGACTGATGTAGCCGGTGTAATAGTTAAATATTCGGAATTGATGGAGGTCGAGAGACAGGCAGAGGTCTCAAAAATTGACATTAGACCTAACTAATTGATGACCACAAATTGACTTACTGCCAAATTGACTTACTGCCAAATTGACTTACTACCAAATTGACTTACTACCAAATTGACTTACTACTAAATTGACTTACTACCAAATTGACTTACTACCAAATTGACTTACTACTAAATTGACTTACTACTAAATTGACTTACTACTAAATTGACTTACTACTAAATTGACTTACTACTAAATTGACTTAATGACTGACTATGACTTAATGACAAATTGACTAACTTAAATGCTCAGATATAAGCGTCTGATGTCACTATCACTAGCGCCTGTATTTAAGAAGCTTCCAACTACAGGATAACTCCCTCAGACATTTCTACTTCATCCATGAGGTCACTAATAATCAGGGACTTGTCCAAGCTCAGTGTAATCTGCACCTCTCAAGTGGTTCAGTGACGGACCCAGGTTTCACATCTCTTCCTATGTCTGATCCCGACCGCCTCCACAAGTCTACAGATATTACGAAGCTCGCTCTAAACGTACATATTGTGAACGTGGCGTGTGCATTGCCCATGTCATCTACAGCATTACGTGCCTACGTCAGAGCGTCCTCATGCTTAGAGTCCTGCCATGTGCACAGGAGGTATGCAGGGTAGCATAATGCCATAAGTATTGTGATGTGTGTTGACTGTAGTAGAAGCGCATGAGGACGGCGGGGTCTGAAGATGAATACTACAGGACTTACAGGAGTTACGGAAGTTAAGAATATTGTACTTACACATTATACATAGTAAAGTTAACTTAATTTACTGTTTACTTTTACTTTTACTTTCTACTTTCTATTCCACTTTACTTCCAATCTACATTCTATTCTCCTTTCTATTCCACTTTACTTCCAATCTACATTCTATTCTCCTTTCTATTCCACTTTACTTCCATTCTACATTCTATTCTCCTTTCTATTCCACTTTACTTCCATTCTACATTCTATTCTCCTTTCTATTCCACTTTACTTCCATTCCACATTCTATTCTCTTTCCTTTCTCCTCTCTCCTTTCTCCTTTCTTTTTCACTTACACATACTAACACTTAACTACCTCATCAGCAACACAGGTATACCGTACAACCTCCATGTGACAGAACTAAGATACATACCTTTCCTGTTTTGATTCTTTGGTCCAGTGGTGTCCAGTGTCCAGTGTCCAGTGTCCAGTGTCCAGTTGATGCCCCAGCTCGGTCACGCCCCGTATGTGTTGTGAAGACACCCCCGCTCCAGGTCCTCCACCAACGCCAAAACATCCCCCCACGCAGACCCCAAAAGCGCCTTGTAGCTCGAAACAAGCTGGAAAAACACGCCCTTCAAGGCCTCCGACGGGTTCTCGTACGCCCCGATGCACGTGACAAAGCGGGCCAAGTTCTTGCGGCCCTGCGACGTGGAGAGCCGCCCCATGCCCTCGTCCGGATTGAGGTTGATGGTGCGTGCCATGCCCAAGAACGCTGTGTCCTTTTCGTTGTCCTCGAAAACATAATCCATCTGGGAGCACCACGAGAAGATCACCTCCGGGAGACGGCACGCCAACACCATGTTCCCGTTGCCGATCGCCAACCCCAACCGCCCCACGCAGATGGCCGTGTTCTGCAACAACATGAGCTCGGCGTCGGAGTTGAGCATGGGCACCAAGAGCGCCACAAGGTTGCCCAAGTACGGCTCCAACTCCAGCTCGCCCGCCTGGAGCGCCACCTCGCCAAGGCACCACACGGCGTTGTTGGCCGCGGGGAATGTGGAGTAAGAGCAGTTGTGGATCTCGTTGCCCACACACTGGATGATCCGGGCGAGATGCGGCTGCACAAACGATGCGTATGTGTAGATGGTCAAGTCGCCCAACAAGGCGTACGCCAGCTGCCGCACGTCGTCGTCGTGGTCCTCCAAGCACGTGAGCACCAACGGCATGAAGTCTGTGTCGTGGCTCAAAAGCTCGTGCGAGTGGCTCCGGAAGCCCTGCATGAGCCCGCTGATGAGGTCCAAAGATGTCACCATGAACGCCTTCTCCGGCGCTTCGATCAAAGGGTCCGTGTGCACGAGCTGGTTCATCTCCACCGTGTGCCCTAGGATCTTGACGGCCCGCTGGAACACCGGCACTGCGTATGGCGCAAACGCTTCGCCCATGGCGGAGGCCACGCTGGCAATGCACTCCAACAACGGCCACAAGTCGGTGTCCTGGTCGTCCAACGCGTGCCAGTTCTTCAACAACGGCGGCATGAGCGTCTCCGCGTACTCGCTGCGCAGGCTGAAGATGTCCGCCCCGATATGGTCCACGAACGTCGAGACACACTCGTAGAGCATGATCAAGTTCTTGCGCTGGTACACAGCGAAGCACTGCGCAAACTGCTCCAACAACGGTCCGACATAATACTCGAGGAGGGACGCGTCCGTGTTTTCGATGAACGACGATAATGCTGAACACGCGGCTTCTTGGACGATCTTGTGGCCGTCCAACGTGAGTCCCACCATGGCCTCAAACGTGGGCTGGAAGTACAGCGAGTACTGACCTCCGTCGTGCGCCTCCTCCGCCACCCACTCGGTGTATCGGGAAAGTGTCCAGCACGAGATCTGCCGCACCCGGGGCTCGGCGTCCTTCATGCGGTCCACCAAAAACGGCACGAGCTTGGGCAACTTGTCGGGTGCAAGCTCAATGCAGCTCTTGGAAATGGCACCAAACGCCAAGATGGCGGCCTCGCGAGTGGCCCATTCGCCGGACACGATGCGCTCCTGAAGGATCGGGAGCGAGTGGTCAATCACTTCTTGGGGGAACGCCAACAGGAGTGCATCCAACGTGGCAGCACAGCACCGGCGCAAGTTCCACTGGTCGAGCTCCTCCTCGACGTCCAGGCTGTCCAGGTCGTCGCTAGGTTCGTCCAGCACGTTAGCCCGCGGCTTGTGGGCATCTTTGCCCTTGACCATGTGGGGGCGCACATCCTCGTCGCGGTCTGCCACGCCCTGCTGGTTAGAGCTGTCCAACACCTCGATGAGCAAAATCAGCTCCTCAGAATACACCATGTGCAGCAAAAGCACAGGGAGCACCAGCGCAAGCGCAGGCTGCAACACCTGCGCCTCGGTCTTGTCCTTCAGCTCGGCCAACGCCAACAAAAACTCACACGCCTCCAATGAAACCGTCTCGTCGTCTCCACTGGTGTCCACGGAGTGCACACAGTACGCAATCACCCCGGGAAGATGGGGCACCAACATGTCTGGGTGCAGTTCCCGGATGAGCAAGAAGGCACTGCACACGTTTTTCCGGACGCCCTTGCTCTCGGCCGTCGCGAGCTGGAAAAGAAGATGGAGGTACTCCTCCATGTGCACGAGCAACAGCTGCAGTTTTAGCGGCACGATATGATTGAGGCACGTGACCACCTGCTCCTTCAAGCGAGATGCCGACGGCTCCGCCACACACCGCTGACAGAGCGCCAAGAGCCGCGCCACTATGTGGTCCAACGGCCGCTGGCCGCCGATCTCCCGGTCCATGGACGCCGAGCTGTCTTCACAGATCTTGGCAAGTGCCGATACCGCTGCCTCCTTTTCCTGCATGGTGGCTCCGCCGTCTGCTGCCTCCAAGAGCTGGACCAAGGCTTGCGGCCAGGCGTCCACGCCTTGGGCGGAGAAGAGCTGCGTGATCACGTTTCCCGTGATGTTGCGGACCAAGGCATCGCGCAGGACCAAGCCCTGGAAGATGACCGCCTTGACGTGGTCACGTGCGGGAGCCGGGTCCTTTAGAATGGTGTTTTTGAGCTGGAGCCCTGCGGCGGCCCGCACCTCTGTGGCGACCGTGGCGGCGCCGGAGCCGTGGCTGGCCATGTCACTGACCAACAACTCACAGAGATAGTTTTCAAACTCCGGCAGAAGACGTGCATGCGCCAAGAACTCGTTGGCATGGCTGCGCTCGGCGCTATCGCGCGAGAGGGTTGCTTTGAAGACCTTTTCGAGCCCTGCCAACTCCTGTGGTTGTGCTTGCCACATGCTAGTTGATGAGATGGTAGTTGGTGAGATGGCATTTTGCGCTGATATGCGCGCACATGCAGGACGCACCGAATTTGTGGGTGCTAAGACGGGCGAAGCTCGAGTGTGGGCGATTGGCGGCTGCCGCTTTTCACTGGGGCTGGAGGAGCATACGGGGGCCGGGGCCATGGACACCCGTGCACCACGAAATCGCCAGTGAAACGGCGACACCCGTGCACCACGGCGAACGCGTAGCTTGCGAATCGCTTCATCAGAGGAACTGCCACCAGGCTGAGGACGCAGTTCCCAGGCGCGATATTGCGGAGTGTGAGTGGTTTGTAGCACTGACGGGGCGGGTGCATTCAGACTTGAGGCAGGTGTTCAGCCAGGTGTAGCTCCGAACCGGTGTGCATCAAAAATCAAGTATTGGACGCCATGCACCTCATCAGCTCGGGAGTATGGTTCTTGGCACATAAATCCAGGCTTGAACAGGCTGAACAGGCTGGAACAGGCTTGAACAGGCTTGAACAAGAGAAGTTGTAGGATCTCCCGGCTCATGGGCCAGGCAAACCCAGACCACCCTTTCGATTCAATGACAACCATAGAGTCGGAAATCCGTCAATCAGTAAGTCGTAACAGATGCATGACATCAAGGCAAAAATGACATCAGTAACACTCAATGATGGCATTCAATCGATATTTCGACAAGTAGTCCATGATCGCATGCCATCACGGTTCTCCTCGAGACCAGCTCACCAATCCACTATTGCATCAGCAGACAAGGCGTGGCATCGAACAGGGCAGTCTACAAGCAAAAATCAAAAAAGAGAAGAGTGGAGGATCCGCTCCTTTTATACCTTTGTGCGTTTGTGGCTGCGTTTCATGCGTCTCCTTTTGGCAAGGCATCCAATTCCGCTCGGAGCCAATTGCGCTTGACCCACAGTAAGTAGACCGCTTCATTACTACAGGACCCATGGTACTTGGTCGTCCGTGTCCATACGCCGTCATTAGGTTTATTCATTAGAGTGTATTTATCATCATCTGATCGACCATCGGTTCTACAATGACTGCTCGAACTCGGCCAATTTTTCTGTAAGCTCGTCCAACTTCCCAAGCAACGGCGTGAACATGTCATGCACAGGCTTGGGGCGCTTCTTGTCTCGCGGCGAAGCAGTGGTGGCAATGTCGGAGTCGGAGTCGCTGATCTTGATGTCGGAATGGTTCAGGATGCTGGTGCGTGGCGTGGCCACCTCCTCCATCAGCTGAGTCTTCAAGCTCTGGTTGTCGGGGATCATGCCCTCGGGGTCAGCATCCAGGCCCAAGTCGTCGGCATGAAGCACGCCGCCAAATGTGACGTCCCGCGAGGCGTCTGCAAGGTCCGATGTCACGAGATGGAGCCGGTCGATGATGACCGATCTGCGTACTTGGCCTGCGTCCTCGTGGAACTGCGTTGACGGTTCCTGCTGCGGCGTGTCGGGGGAGAATGAGCCGATGGACGAGTGGTCTTCCTTGACATGCATGTTGGGCTGGTCAAAGCCGTGGTCATTCTGCGCCGTCTTTTTGCGGGACTTCTTGCTGATCTGGAGGGGGATCTCGCCGGGGAAAACGTCGCTGAGCACCTCGGAGAGCTTCTCGTCGGCCTCGGGGACCGCCAAGCCGCCGTCTACACCCATATCCTCGTGGGTCATGGAGTAGTAGTGGTCGGAGAAGTCCACCTCGTCGTCGTCAGAGAAGTCGGCGTCGTCATCGTCGAGACCGCGCGAGTCCTCCAAATTCTCGAATGTCACCAGCTTGTTGCTGAGCCTGAAAGCACCCGCCTTTTTGAGAATGGAGCCCTTCCGCCCGAACGCCACAGGCCTTGAAGCCGGGGGGCTTTCTTCGGTCTGGGGCGGGGCCGCGTGGGGCTGGGCCACGTCCAGCTCTAAGTTCTTGTCTAGGTTTTCGTTCCGGAAGCAGTTGAGCCGGGCAAGGCGTTCCTCGTAGGTCTCCAAGCACTCGGCCGGAACGAAGCCGATTTTTCCATGCTCATCGTCATCGAAGAGGTCTTCGTCAGAGCCCCGCGCGTTCCAGAGCAGTAGGCGTTCCGACTTGGAGAGCTTCTGGATGAGCCACCAGTAATTGTCCAGGTCATTCCGCAAGTACACGGGCTCGTCCCGAGACAAGGTGCAGTGCAGCGGGTCGGGGCCCAGGAAATCATAGATGCCGTAGAGCTTGTCCGGGTCCAACTCCCGGGGAGGCATGCGGGGGGGCAGCGGGGGCAAGAGCATCTCGGGCTCTAGGCCCAAGTCATCGTCGCTGAAGTTTTCGTTGGTGGGACTGGCCTCGAGGTCAGCATTGGACAAGTCCTGTGTGAAGCTGTCGCTTTCGTAGTAGTGGTCGTAGTGGTCTAGGTTGTAGTCGTCATCGCCCGCACCTTCTTTCTCGGGAGACACACAGATGGCCAGAGGACGGGCGGCCATCGGCAGCACTTTGGGGGAGGCTCTGGGAGAGGCTCTGGGAGACGGGCTCAAGGGCGCCACCTCCTGATCTAGACTCCAGACATCTAGCAAGTCGCTGGGGCCCGCCCCTCTGTTGCTGGCGCCACAACTGGCTGCAACGCTCTTAGCGGGCTTGTCTCCAGGCCGGTCGGCAGGCTTGTCTCCAGGCAGGTCGGTGTGGTCATCCTTCAAAGTCACCTCGAGTGCCGGGGGACTCACCGAGGAACCCGGCGAGTACTCACGGCCAAAGCTGGTGGCGGAGAACTTCTGCTGGCGGTTTGCATACACGCGGCCGGCGTCGAAGCTGGAGCCGTTATTTTTGATGTAGCTGAGCACGCTCAGCTGGATGTTTTCGCGAGCCACGCCCACGTAGGCCGGGTCGTGCACCACGGAGCCGTGGGAGGCATGCGAGTGGTTTGTGTGGGTCAGGGATGCGGACGAGGAGATGGAGAGCTTTCTCTCGAGGTCATGTAGGAGGCGGTTTGTGGACTCGAGCTTGTCTATGGACATGGTGGATGGAAGAGCTGTTAGCTTGTCGTCTTAGTTGCTGTCAGATCAGTGTTGTCAGATCACTGTCAGATCAGTGTCAGATCAGTGTCAGATCAGTGTCAGATCAGTATCAGATCAGTATTGGTCCAGTTCTCTCTCGGCTTCGTTCTCTCTCGGCTTCGTTCTCGTCTCAGCTCACTCTTCGCCTCAATATCTTCAGCCGCCTAGTCCCGCCGCTTCTCGCAGATCTGATGGGTGTGCCGATCGTTCAGGTCACGTGGAAGGAGGGTCGGCGATCTGCAGATCGAGGGTCGCTCGCGGTACGGGTGCGGGCAAGGGTGCAAGGGGGCAAGGGTGCAGGGTGCAGGGTTGCAGGGTTGCAGGGTTTCAGACAGCCGCCGATACGAGCCAGATCAGGGAGGAGAAATTTGTGAGTATTTTCATGATAGCGCGAGGCGCTGCGATAGCCCGTGTCGGGACTGCACAGGCGCGGTGCCTTAACGGGTGCAGGAAGGGGAGGAGGTGCACGTATGAGTTGAAAAAGGGGAGGTAGTGCACGTATGAGTTGAAGATAAAGAAGGGAAGGGAAAGGGTGGAGTTCAGGATGTAGGGGAAGGAGAGCCGGAGGTACGGTCGTAGTCGGTGCAGTACCATCGTACTCAGCTACAAGCCGAAGCAGAGCGGCCAGCGCAGATACTTAACAGTAGAAGCAGCGAGCTCCATATTCAAAAAGGAAGATACTATCTATGTAGAGATGAGAGATGATCACATCACTAGCCGTGGTGACTATGTGTGTATTCCTTGAATTACTTGATGTGTATTACTTGGATGTACTATCGACTCGTGACAACACTGTAACCGTTCAAGTGGCGCTGTCTGCAGGACCACCGAGACAAGCTCTCGTTCAAATAGCAGATTACACTTTTTTTTGGCAGAAATCGCATGATTGGTGAGGTCTGGGCATTATCTTGTTCCATATCTAGATTCTAAAAGCTAGTGGGTCTTCGCTATGGTGTGCAGGTGTGGCCATCAGAAGGTGCTGCTTCTTTGAGGCACTTGGGTGCAGTACTGTACAGTTACTATCTGTACAGTCCATCTAGAGCAAAAAGAGACTCGGTCGCTAATGCCCCTGAGGCTTAGCAGGAGATGAGGCTCAGCTGGCGAATGAGGCTGGTGACACCTGTGCAGTACGTTGTAGCGACGCTTCGCACGGCTTGAGATTCCGGTCACGTGACTGCACTGTCCATGGCATATTCATACATCTGTACTCCTAGGTACAATGGAGGATGTATGACCAATGAAGGATGAATGACCATGGAAGATGTATGTACCAAGGTACTGCATAGTCGAGGGCTAGTCATGGTGTATGCTGAGATGATCGCATTAAACTTCTGTCACTCCTAAGCTTAAAGGCTAGAGATGCTATATTCTGGCAGCTAAAGAGATCTGCTGACTAGCAGTACTAATAGGTGAAAGACTTAAGTGATGAAAGAATTGATTGAATAGCTAATGTACAGGACCTGGAAGCTTAAGGCTGTAATAATCAATGCACAAGATACCTTACGATAGATCTTACCTTAACTCAGCAAACAATAGGGATTTTACCGACAAACTGTATATGTCATAATTGTGGGGGGCTGGTCTGTGAATCTGTGCTGGTCTGGTGGCACAGTGTGCGTTTGCAGCCGTTCTGCGCGCAGCACTAGCAGGCATGGAAGCGTAGAGGACCCGAGCGGGATTGCACGATGGTAGGATGGCTTCTTCGGGCAGTATGCCTCTTCGTACAGTGTGCCTCTTCGTACAATATGCCTCTTCGTACAGTATTTTTGGCACTTCATGGTATTCAGGTCATGGTATTCACTACGTCATATGTAGCCAGTGTTTGGGACCTTTTAAAGGTCGTCTGATAGTTCATCAGGAGACTCGGTCCAGACCACAACCTTCCTCGGGAAAGAGTCTCGTTCCTGAGATCCTGGTTATGTACTGACCTAGGTCTGATGTACGACCGCGGTCACGGACTAGGCTCAAGCCATCCATATCATCGGTGTAAGATCTATACTTACCATTTGAGGCTAGCTCCCTCAAGACGGCCACCAACGACTACTTAATTATTTAAAGAGACTTCAGGTATTAGAATAGAGACAACTCAGGGTACTTTTAGCGGGTCAGCCAGGAATGCAGAGCGTGACACAGCGCTGTTCAGAATTGCAAGAGTTCTAAAAGAGAATAGGCTTCTTTTACGTACTAGAGTCAGACCAGGAAGTCTTACTGAGTACTACTAGATATGTTTTACGTACTACTACAACTCCCACTACACCACAGTACTAGCTTTTTAGGAAAGCCTGCACCAGAACACTGAATACTGATACAAGTCACCAATAAACATGGCTTATTCTAGCACACTACTAGATAGACACTAGGCCCTTGTAAATTCCATCTAGCTAAAATTGGCGACACCGATAGCACAAGTCCAGTGATGGAAGATGAAAACTTTGGAGTGGATTAGTACATGAAATGAAAGAAAGGGAAAAGGGACGTTCGACAATACCTAGGTTACTTGACCACATGTGCCTTTTCTCCGGCTTGAACACGGACCAGGAGTCTAAAGACTGCAAGTAGTAATCCCCAAAGCAGAATGATAGTAATTGCTACCTTCCCGTCCTAGGGGAGAGGAATCATAATAGGCCCGAAGATGGTGACCAGAGGAAAGTCTGGTGCTCGTAAAGGTTCAGACGTGCAATTAATCGTCAAATCTGGGTATAGGCGAAACCAATCGAACCATGTAGCTGTTCCTGGTTAGCAGAAGCCATTACTTTAATGAGGTAAAGCAAATTGAGGTAAAGCAATTAGACGTCTCGGGCAAAGCCTTAGCGTTCGCCTTTGAATATGAGAACTTGTTTTATTGAACTTTCCAATGTAGCCTTTCAGTGGGCTATTTTGGTAAGCAGCTGGCGACGCGATGAACTGAACGTAAAGTTAAGTGCCAGAATTCACGCTAAACAGAACAAAAGGTGTTTCTAGACAGCCAGACCATGGAAGTCGGAATCTGCTAAGGAGTGAAGCTAGCCTGAAAAGGATGGCGCTAGAGTGATAATTATACTACCTCTTTAAAAAGAGTAGGCAGGCGTGGAGGTTGGCAGACGCTTTGTGAAGTGGAACTGCTCTAGTGCAGATCTTGGTGCAGTAGTAAATATTCAATGGGAATGAAGACTGAAGTGGGAAAGGTTCATGTCAACAGCATGAACGGGAGTCGATCCAACCAGGAATTGATGTACAATTTTGTTATACGGAAAGGAAACGGTTGAAATCAGTTCTTGGATAGGAACAGTCACGTATGAATGAAACGGTAGCGTAATAATGGACGTGGAATATTTCTAAATAGTTTTTTTAGCATTCAACGATCCTGGAGGGATTAACCAGAGATAGTGTCTATGAATTAGTCCTACAAAGACTTTAGACAGAACTCTACATATCACAGAATCTAAGACAATGAAGTGTAAGTATAACAGATCTGGCAACGAGCTCTACACACACTTTAACTTCCTCTTGTCACTACGGGTGAAGGGTTTGGGGGCATTAACACATTTATTCACTGAATCAAGGATGGATCTATAAACGGAAAATTACTGAAAATTGGGGAAACATTACTACTATTGTCAGTATTCCCTTGGTTTTTCACCAAGATTGTACAACCTAAGATGTATTACTAATAGTTGACTTTAAGTTTATATACCTTTATGTTCTCTTCTCTATAAAGACATTGTGTTATAGGTGTATTTATTTATTCATTGGATTGACTAGGTCATCATTGGAATAGAAATATGGATATGGATGAGTATGGGCCGAAGGCCATAGGGACAGCACACTACACTACACTACACTACACTACACTACTACACTACTACTACACTACACTACACTACACCACACACTAGTGGTCTGCCATGGTAGCTACTCCAACAGCACCTACGCTTGATCAGACGCAGATCGCCATGCCAAAAGCTTTCCAAAATAAGCAAGCCGCATGTTTATTCACCCCAGAAGTCACTAAAAAAGTTTCCACGCCAATCACCTGTACTCACTTCCATGAAATACTGTACTTCTGGACCACATAACACATACAATGAGCACTCGTACTGCTCAAGACCGCTCTGCGAACGCAGTGTCTCTACGGGTCCAGGAGCGAAGGAAGCCAAGTTTCTATGAATCTGGAAGACATCAGTAATGTAGGCTGCACGTCGTTCCACAAGGCGTACCGGTCCGTAAACTCTTAGTCGAACCAATTAATCAGTTAACCACGGGTCAAGCCTGCCATTAATCAAACCATGCAACTGTCAGATCCGCAGGGCATATTCCATTACCACTGAGGACAATGGTAGCATCGCAGAACGCTTAGACCTGTGTACCGTACATTGTCGATCCAAACACCAACCAGCCACCCACACGACCCTAATCTGGTAACTATATAAACCCGGCTCTCTCCCCTTGGGTAGAGCCTTCAATGAATACACACCTGATAGGCACCAGACGTTACTACAGAATCTAACAGCAACAGTGAATAGCTTTGATACTAACACTAACATACTCATAAACGATTACCTGTATTTATCTCCTCCATCTCTACCTCTACACAAACCTCATTTGTAGGGCAGCTTCGTGCGCTGCAATTATACCGTGTGCTGTCTCCGTCCCGACATCTAGCGTGTGTAGTGTGTGACCTCCAGTGATGGACCACTTACCCTTGTACGGCTACGCTGTGGTGTGACTTGCATACTTTGCAGCTCCGAGTCTAGCCTAATATATAGTGCACTACCACTTCTGCTTTGCTCGTCTTTGCTTGCCTTGGCCCGATGTTATAGAGCGTATTCTACCCACGGCAGCACCGACATGGCATCCCCGACAGCACCCACGACAGCACCCACGACAGCACCCACGACAGCACCCACGACAGCACCCCCGACAGAGTAAATACCTACTTTCCAAATAGCAGTCCTCACTAGCTTATAGGCCACTCCATAGAACCAGGTAGTCAAATTGAGCTCTCCTTGCTTACCTGGGGGCCGGGGCTTGTGGAAGCATTTGCCAGGGCTCGTAACACTCAGATGACGCTACTGGCTGTTGAATAATAGAAAGAATAAAATATAAAAAATAAAAGAATAAGAAAAAAAGAAAAAAAGAGTAGACGTTCATTAATAGCATATTCATTGACAATAGTCTGTATGTGCCGCTGGTCTACTACACTAGGATGTACTTGCATACTACAGAATACAATGCATCACTTGTCTTAGCCGACACTATCTTAAATGCTTCAAGTCAAAGACTAGCAAATTTGAACTTGAACGCCCTGTCGATAGTGGTAGAACCTGGCCGTATCTGTCACTCGGTGTTAAGAAGTGACTATAATTCACTTAAAGAGTCAAGAATGTGCATTAGCTTAGTTTAAAATATACCATTAATTATCTGATGGTCTGCTACAGATGTGGACAATATACACCAAAAGGTGTATAGGAACACATTCACTTGAGAATTATACAATGTACAGCTTGTAGATGTTGATGGCCTGAGGTAGTATGGAGACATTGAGAAACGTCTTGTTTAAGTATCACCTCCTGCGCCAATCTAAGTCTTGACTTCCGACTTCATAAGTGATAGTTTTTGTAGTGTTACTACACCACTACACTCTAACAGTCTCTACCGTCAGCTGTTCCATACTCCATGCTATTACACACAGTTCTGGACCACGAACTTGTCTCGTATGCCGTATCAACATAATGATTATAGCTCGCATGGCTCAATGATGGCCATGCCCACACTCCGACTCAGATAGAAACAACCGGATAGCAACTACCTGACAGCATCTTTTAAATATATCGCGATGATTGAAAATCCCCATCTTTTGTTTCTTGCCGATTGACCCATATAACGGCTCCATTTATCATTTCTTACCATTTTGATGATTATAATGTAAGTTTATTTTTAGATTTATAGACCTTAAAGATTCTTTACATTTCTTCTTACCATTTATATTAGCAGCTTTAGTTCTTAGGAATTTAATTGTTGTAACTGGTAAAATAGGATACTTTCATATATGAACTAAGCAGAGTAAATACCCATTAAATTTAAAGGTTTATCTTCGTATTTAATGTTGGGATTAAGTAAAGAAATATTCACCCGGCGGAGCAGGGCATAAATTTTAACTATAAAGTCGTTAAAATAATTAAATAATACATAGCAAGAAATAGACCTGATGCTGTTTGTATTACTAAACATAATCTAATAATGAACCTAATTCCATAAAACTTTCCTACTACTATTCATTAATAGTATCATTAAATTCAATAATTACATAATCTGAATACTGGTTACGTTTTAATATTCCTATCTTGAATTTATTATTAAAAATAATAGTAAATATTTCTTCCTTTCCGATACTCAATTTTAAAGTTAGTTCAAACCTTAAATTAATCAATGGTAAAAATGTCGTAGTGAATTAGCTTCTGTAGAAAGTAAATAATGATAATTTAATTTAATGGACTATAACTTCATATAATAATATCTCTCTAAAACATTTTTTATTGTAAATTTTTCTGGTTTAACCAGCACCTTATTATTTATTTCTTTGCATCTTAGTATTTTTAATAATCGTCGTATTTTAGTAGTCGTTTTTTACTATTGAAAAGCAAGATCTTCGTATTTACTTATTTGAATTGGCTCCGAAAACTATCTTTGCAATCGATTTAGCCATCATATTTATATATTGTTTTTATTTATCTTTTTTATAGGCTCATACAAACCCATCTGATTGGAAATGTATTCAAAATATTGTATAGCAATATTAATAAACTTGTAAATAAGAACCTTTGTATCTTTCTATTACTATTGATTAAATCCTGCCTCTCAAAAATTAATCAATGAGTGCACCACTGCAGTCTGTCAGGTCTGACTTGTAGTCTAGATCTGATAAATGCTACTGGTAGCTACAACGGGCATGCGGTCGAGAGAAGGTCTCAAGCGGACCGTAACAACTTCTGCAATTAGCACCTCCTAAAACAGACATGTTGGAACCTTGTTTGCAGCTTCATAACCATGAGCCTGTAGTATCCTGCCGGATACAGTTCCTGAACCAAGAGGCAAGAAAACAACGGTTATGAGCCCCGGCGCAGTTGTGCTGGGCCGTATTCTGGATATTGCGCAGATATGTACACTTGATGCAAAATGTGATCAGAACGGAATATCTTCCATGAAATCTAAAATGTCACCTTTTGAAAATACGTCCATATGATCTGAATTAAATTCTATTATTTATCATAAACAGTAGCTACCGAATCCCCGGAAGAACCTTCAATCTATAAAATCTTTGTCAGCCCAAGACTACACCCTCTTGATACGTTGGCCATGCTTCTCACCTACGGGTTCTATATGATGAAGATGGTCACTATGTTGGCAGTGCCTTTTACCTAAGGTCTCTTCTAGGCAACGCGATTCAATGTGCAAGAATCACCAACACTTCCAGAATAAAGCTCAATGAAATATTCGCTCAATAAAGAAAATCAAATTTTCTGAAAAGGAATCAGATTTAGCATCGGTTTTTATGGCACTGGCACTTTCGGTGTCAATGCCGAGATGTACTTGGCCTCCGAATTTTTGTTTGGTTCGTTACGCTTGAAATCTAAGCAAGCTATTGACGTTGATTTTGTTGAGCGGAAGCAAAAACTCGTTCTACGAGATGAAGAAGTTGCTGACTACTTGATGATAAAAAGAAGCAAATCTAAGCCCTTGAGCGAGCTCTCAGAATCTGAGAGTAAATGGGTATTGGATTTAATTTATTCACTATTTATGAGTACGTATTTCTTGTTGATTATAGAATAATTACAGGTATTTATTTAACCGTCACTTTACCGATTTAATTTCCTTGTATACCATAATACAATAGTAACATCTATAAACTATCTATAAACTTATTCTTGTCCTTTTTGACATCGGTTGTAATTTAAATTACATTTCCATCAGCAAAATCTAAAATCATCTCCCTCAAAGTAAAATATTGTTAATTGAATATGTCGATATGGATAAATTTTATTGCTAGAATGGGCATCTAATAGTACTATTCAAACAGCCATCCTCTCTGGTAAATGGTTGATAAATGATGGTGAAGCTGGCGGACACCGCGCTCACTGAGGAATCTCAAGCACGAGCTTGCCCGTGGACTTCCGCCCCTCGAGGTCCTTCGTGGCTTGCTTGTACTCCGAGAGCGGATAGGTCTTGGAGGCCGCCAGCAAAATGCTTCCGTTCTCCAACAGCTTCTCAAAAAGCGCCGAGTACTCGTCCCACTTCGCCTGCGTGTTCAAGTAGCCAAACACCAGCGGCCGCACCAACTTGGTGTTCTTGGCCGTCAAGCGGCCCACGTTCAAGGGCGGAATGGGCCCGCTGGCCGCGCCGTAGCACACGATGGACCCGTTCTGGCCCACCGACGCCAACGACGCCTCGAACGAGTCCTTGCCCACGCCGTCAAACACCACGGCCACGCCGGCCCCGCCCGTGATGGCCTGCACGCTCTGCGCCACGTCGTCGCTCAGCTTGACCAAGTGCTCGGCGCCCGCTTGCTTTGCCAACTCGAGCTTCTCGTCCGTGGATGCCACGGCAATCACACGGCCGCCCAAAGACGACGCGTAGCGTGTGACCAGTCGCCCCACGCCTCCTGCGGCCGCCCACACCAAAACGTAGTCGCCCTTCTTCACGGGACACGCCTCGCCCACAAACGTGAGCACCGTCAAGCCCTGCAACAAGCCTGCGGCCCAGGCCTTGAGCGTGGCGTCGTCGTGCGACTTCAACACGTGGATGCGCAAGTGGCTCTCGTCCACCTTGGTGTACTGCGCATGCGTGTGGTCGCCAAGGTATGCCACGTGGTCTCCGACCTTGAACTTGGTGACGTTGGCGCCCACTGCGGCCACCACGCCCGCGGCCTCGCGTCCAAAAGTGTAGGGATAGTTGGAGGAGGTGAGCCCAGGGTACAGGCCCTGGCGAAAGTAGGTGTCGATGAAATTGACGCCGGAGTACTTGTTCTTGATGATGACGTCGGAAGGACCGGTGACCTGGGGGGCGGGGACGTCGGAGTACTGGATAGCGTCTGCCAGCTCGGACTTTTGCTCAACGAAAGCAGCTTTGTGAGTGTGGGGAACCGACATTGACAATTGGGATGTATCAGAGGTGTCAGTGATGTCTCAGAGGTGTCAGTGATGTCTCAGAGGTGTCAGCGATGTATCACAGGTGTCAGCGATGTATCACAGGTGTCAGCGATGTATCACAGGTGTCACAATTAGCAGTAGTGAAAGGTGCAGAAAAGTGGCTGCTCAGTACGCCAGGGAAGTCCATTTATATATTGCTGCGGAGATAATACAAATGCGGCTCGCGTCTGCTCGACACGGGCCGTGAAGCGGAGAAACGCCGCCGCCCAAACAAGCATGCAGCCACCAGCAGCTGCCATGTCAATCCTGCGGCAGCTGCTGAGGAGATTGTGGCAAATCGGTGTGCGCCACAACACCATGTTCTGTGCAGCCACGGAGGATGTGCGCTGACTAGCATCACAGCATTGACATGCGCCCGGTTGGCTTTGCACTAGGGAGGCGGGTAAGAGGTGTTGGGTGCTGGGTATTGGGTGTATTGGTGGGAAAAGGTAGAATGGGTGAGATTAGTGGAAAAGGTGGGAATTGTGTATTGCGGTGTTTTGGCTGGGTATTAGGTGTGTTGCTTGAGGGTGCCTTCGATGCACCGCAATGTAACGCGCTGCATGTCGCCTTAATAGGCTTAACTCCGGTCGATTCTCCGAAATTTCCGAATTCTTCAAATTCTCCGAAACGCCCCAAATTCTCCGAAACGCCCCAAATTCTCCACTACAGACCAGTCACCACCGCCATGTGCTGCCTACTTGACATTGCGTGATGTCTGCCTAAGCTGATTCGTAGTGTCTATGTATTACATCAAGCTTGGTTGCCTGGGTGCAGAATTTACATCTCCTGTATGAAGCATGCTTGGCCTTGATCTGGCTCAACATGCTATCGACTGCATTGTTCTCCTGACTTCTTCATCTCGTGACATACAAGTCATTGGCAGTCCATTTTTAATCTCGTCACGTGCCTTGTCTCACGCAACAGCCTGCTCCAAAACCTCGGCTTCTGCCGCCCGACTCACCTGGTCAGGCTTGCCCGTCTGGCTCAACCGCATCTCATACAACCGCACCTTCTTGCGGATCCGCTTCAACTGCCACTTTATTGGCAAAAACGGAATATAGCCGTTCCGCTCCTCCACCATCTTGAGCCGCAACCACACTGACACAAACATCCAGTACCCAATGTACAGGTACACGCTGCCGTAGGTGGCCGTATTGGTCCACCCCACAATGGCATTGGCCACCATCCACCAGCCGTCCTTCAAGCCGTTGCAGCAGTTCACGTGCCAGATAGTGTTGGCCACGTCGTACGACCCGGGCCCGCTGCCGGTTTCCGACACGTCCAAGCCACCACACCGCCGCACGTACCTCTCCAACTCCAAAAACCACACACCTCTGCTCATGAGCCCGGCACTCACCACGTACAAGAAGCACGTCAGGCAGATGAGAAAGTATTGGAGCGACATTTTGTTGCCGCCCTTGTAGAGAGAGAGCCCTATTCCGGACCCAAGCAAAACGCCTGCTAAAACGGCCAACGGCAACGACGTCAACGGTTGGCTCATCCCGATTCCTCCAATGAACACCACCGCCTCAAGGCCCTCGCGAAGCGTGGTGACAAAGGGCAAGATCGCCAAGAAGTACTTTTTGCTGAACTTTTCCTGTGGCCTCTTCAGCCCCAAACTTCTGATTTCCCCGGGTACGTTTTGATCTCCACGCTCTTCCAGCGCCTCCTCTTCGGGTAGTTTACCATGATTCTCGTTTGCGTACGCATCGCCGAGTTTGATCCACCACTTGATCTTCATCACCTTGTTTATGCGCAAGAGCCCGACTCCCATGATAGTGATAATCACACTAGAGAGAAGGGAAAAGACTCCCTCCCAGAGCCGCTCGGTGTATGACCACAAATCCGTCTCGATGAAGTAAAAGCACCCGATGAACACAAGCCCAATAAGGAAACAGATTCCGAGTCCTAGGATCGCCCCTAGCCACACCTGGAGCCGCAAGCCCTGGTTTATCTTGCGGATTCGGGCGTCCTTGGCGTCCTGGACTTCATCGGCCTCTGAGTCCTCACCCTTCGCTGGTTCCCTCTTGTTGATAAAGGAAAGGAGCACCGAGATGATAATAGCAGTCTCCAAAGTCTCCCGGAGAATAATGAAGAAGATCTGAATCGAGAAATATCGCGAGACGTCCACCATCTTGTTGTCGGGTCTTGTGGCAGGTCAGGTCACTTGTTCGCGAGGCCAGGGCGCGCCACATGCAGAACCGCACGTGATGCCAAGGTCTAGGCCATTTCCCCGTAAACCACTTCAATCTGGGGCCACATTGAGGTCGCCATTTGAAAGGTGAGCTATAGCTCAATGGCCTCGTTCTGTTAGTGCATCAACTAGTCCACATCCAAAAGCTTTCTCGGCCTTGTCTGTAACCTTCACGCTACTTGATTCTCCGCAACAAAGAGCTGAGTCGCTCATACTTGCTGCTTATCAAGTGTACTAGCAAGTCCTCATCCCCCCTCTCGACTGCTTCGTAGAGTGAAGCAAAAGCTCCTCGCCGGTGTTCCTCTGCAATAGGCATCACGCCTCGGGGCAGCTCGTACATGAAGTGGAAGGTTTCCATCTCTGTCAAGCTCTCTGCATTCTGGTTCAACTCCTTTTCAAGACGAAGTAGCTTGTAGTTGGCGAGTTTAAACTTGGCGAAGATGTGGATTTTGCGGATCATCCTAAACCACGGGTAATCGGTGGTCCACAAGCTCTCGACTTCTTGTGCATATGAGTCAAACACAGAGGCCTGCTCGATGATATCCACTAGCAACGTGTTTGTCTGCTCCAAAATGTGACCGAGCGTGACCGCGCCCACCGATGTGTTTCTGGCTTTGATGTCCGCCAAGAGCGTCTTGCCCACAGACTCTTTGGACACGTTATGATGAGCCCACGCCGACAAGACGTCTGCGTTTGAGGCGTTGAATTCTTGAAAAAATGCCCGCACCTTTTTGAAGTAGCTGGAGGTTTTGTATTCCACAACTTCATGTTCTCCAAGCGATAGTGCCAAAAGCCCTATAAACCGCACGAGCAGTCCATGCAACTCGAGCAGAGGATCCACGTGTTTAGTGACCCACTCCAAGTTGTAGTAGTTGGACTCAGGAATGTAGGTGCTCTCATTGAAAGCAGGGCTGGGGGCAAAAGTCACGCTTATCACCGGAGTGTCCCTTGAAAGCTGGAACACGCCGTGGTCCAGGCCTAGCGTATTGCCCAACTTGTTATTGACGTGTGCATTATCCTGCAACGCCCACAAGTTCCATAAAGATGTCTGTTCCTCCAAGGCGTCCGCCCATTCACTCGAAACACTTGCTTGTTCAAGACGCTGGAAATGCTTCGAGTTCCGCGGAAAGGGCACGGACTTGGCTGTGGTACGCAACACGTAATTGAGTAAAGGATTAGCGTCCACCGTGAAGTGGCTTCCCGTCACCACGTCGAGGTCGAGGTTGATGTAGGCGAGAACCGGAAGATTAGCTTTAAAAACCAGCGCATCTTCTGTGCTGGCCGAGGAACCAAGGGCTCCGCTCCTAGACGCATCCCAGAAGGCAAAGCGCACGGTCCGAAGCGGTCTCCATCCGTACAACTTCAAGTACTGAAAACGGCGCATGAGCTCAAGGAGAACGGCTTGCCCGCTGGAAGGGTTGGCCGAGGTCAAGGTGTCACGCGAGGCGCCAATCACGATTTCGGCATCATTAAGCACTCCCTCAACCGTGGCAAATATATTGGTGGCGTTGAGAGTTGCCTCGGCGTGGAGAAGCGAGATTTCGAGCTCGAGCTTCTCGTCCCCTGGGGTAGGGCCGTACTTCCACAGCGAAAACAGCTCCAGGCTGCGCAAAGTGTCCAATACAGGCCTGATTTGGCGGGAACTCACAGGCATGTGCAGGTGGGGTGTCAGCAGCCGGTACGCTCTAGAGATGGAGTGGGTTTCCGTTTCGTCGTAGACCAACACGGCCGCACAGGCGAACTTCTCCGCGTAGGCTACCTTCGCCTTCAAGGAGTATTCGGACTCCAGCGGGGAATGCGAGAAGATGACGATTTTGCCCCGGAGGTCTAGCCCCGAATTTCGGAGCCGGTCAAGATCCCGGGGGGTGCCGTGGTGTGCATACACGTACTGCCCCGAGACGGAGCCGTTGGCGGAAAACACAAAGAACGCCGGAGTTGCGGCCAAAGGCTCCTTCAAATCGGCCGAGTATAGCACGCGGCCCGTTTGACGGTCCCGGAGCCGCATGCACAGAGACTGGGGGCTCAAGAGCGCGTCCGGAAGCGCATAGGACGCCAGTTGTAGGCGGTAGTTCATGGCCAGGATTTGCTGCACCAAGAATTCGGTTGCCTCGGGGGAACTGGAGGCCGCTAACGCCAAGTCGTGCTTCGAATTGACTTTTTCAAGCAGTTCAAGCCACTGTAGTAGGTTTTTCTCTATGGTCAGGCCATCCATATCCGGCTTGCCGATCTCCAGCTGCACCAAGAACATCCTTTTGACGTCCGTTTTTGTGAGGCGGAGATTGTGCCAGCGGCGGAAGTCCCGGCTGGGAGAGGTTCGGGGAAGAAAGGAGAGCTGCACAGCCACAATGAGAGCAATACCAAGGATGAATAGCAGCACGAAACGCCGGACCACGTTTGGCTTCGGAAGTTCGGGAACAACAGGTGCCGCGTCGCTAGGGGGGGCTGTAGTTTCAGGGGGGGCTGCAAATTCAGGGGGGACATACCCGCGTGTGGCCGGGGAACCCGGGTCAGGCCGTATGAGGGGCAGATGTTCTGTAGGGGGGAGGGATTCGGCCATGAAGTCGTCAAGGTGCAGGTTCAGATACAGTATATGCGGCTTTGTATGAGTGTTTGTAGGTGGGGAAGCAGGACAGTAGCACGGGTAGTAAGGAATGTAGTATAGTGTAGGCGGTATGCTGTAAAGCGTGATTAGATGTAGGGATCGCGCACACGTGATGCAGGTGCCGCAAGCAGCACGCCTGCATGCTCAATCGCATATAAAAAGCTCAGCCGCTGCGGTTTTTTTTGCAGCCCTTTTGAAGCCTTTGCTGGAGCTTCGTCTACCAGTGTTCAGGAAGAGTGGTTTGTATATGGAATGCTCCAGATTTGCCGGTAACGCTGATGTTCAAAAGGTGTGGCATTGACAACGATAGGTGGCATCGGGGTAGGGGAGACTTCTCAGGGTGTTACTATCTAGTGTGGATTTGTTACTGATTTACTGATTTACTGATTTACTGATTACTGATTACTGATTTACTGATATTACGGATATTCATCAAGGAGACTGTGAGCTATAAGGGTCAGTATAGGAATTAGACTTCCGACAGCTTTGACCCGCTTGAATCCCTCAAGAACCAGTTTCCCAGCGGGTGACCTGACCCGTGCAGTCATACAATCTCAATGAAATATGAGTACTGAGAGATGGATCACAGAAAACAATCGAAATACTATAGCAAGGGATCATATGTTGGCCAGACGGCTTTCCGGTCACCTGGGGGTGGACCTGAGAAGGTGGGAACTTGTGTGAGTTATGGCGATATTTTACTCTAGCTTCTGATTGAAGTTACAGCATTTTTACTGAAACACGAGCTAGTGTTTGAATACCGACGACCTCGTGTACTCTACTGTCTGCTTGGTCTGCTTAGAATTGGGCTCTGTGGCTACACCTCAAGTCGTACAGTGATGGTGAGTACGGGAGTGTCCAATGATGATTGCCGCACTTCACAATGCCAATTGATACTGCTTCTGGGCCCAATAGGTGTGACCCCAAGTCAGTGGCTCATTGCATTCAGCTGGACTCCTAGCAGTCTACTATCAATAATTTGTGTTCAATGATCCGTTGAGTTCTTAACACTGGCCAATTACGATCTTAAACTGTGATTGATTCAGAGTCATCACAGCCATTGATCTGGTCTGAAAGCCACCTGAAATTATTGATGTCTCACTGGTTAGCAAGGGCACTCTGTTGCCTTGTTAAAGCTTCTGTGACAGTTGTGCGGGCGGCTGCTTTTATACCCTTGCTTAGCGCATGACCGCCCTGCGGTGTTTCAGCTTCGCACCACAAACACAAAGAGCGATGTATAAAAGGGCACCTTATCCCTTTTATTGGTCACACTCATTTTGATCTTTTTGACTGGACCCCCTGCAATAATAGTCGCCCGCACCCGGTCGATTATCTATCAAGTGATGCTGCCACGTGAGAGATGTGAAACTGTGGCATAACTGGCAGTTGTCTATGTTTGAGAAAATGATGCATCCCGGGATGTATGTCTTGAAAGCTAAAATATCCTCTTACCCAGCCATTGACCTACCAAATCAGCGTCAACTTCTTATCGCATCCTTCTCCACCCGATGTTTTCCACCCGATTTACAGTTTCTCAGCATTTCTGCATTCTTCACGTTATCACTTTGCACACAACTACGGGGCCGAACCATGAATCTTCGGGTATTATGAATCATTCACCTTCGGTAGACCGATTCCACCGGCTGCACTGATCATCGAAGATACTATGCCTCCTGACTACCTATCGGTGCTTGACATTGTCAATGCGGCATTGGCTTCTCTGCATGAGCATCTGCGCGCATGCACTCGCTCTCTCCTTCCGCCACACCTTGCGTCCTGACCCCAAGTCCAGTTACATGCAACGCTTGACACTTCGGTGCCGGATCGTATACAATGATCCAAGACACATGATATGCCCTACCTCCTCGGCCGGCTCGATCTGAGCTGCAAGTGTGGCTTCTGCAATCCTGTGACTGCACACGCCTTATCTACGTGCGCGACAGCCCTATCAATTTTCACTCGCGCACTCAGTCGCCGCTACTCATCCGCACTGTCTCCACTCGCTACTGCTGCTCATTCGCTACCCACTCTCGTTTCTTCATGTCAACGCCTATCCGTGTCAAGCGCGACATGTCGTCTATGGACGGAGACTTTGACTTTGGCGGCCGCTCGTACGTCTCCATGTCGCACCGCAACTCTGTCTCCTTCAGCTCCCCCACCGTCCGCTCCGGTATAGACGTGAATCAGGAATCGGCGGACTTGGCCACGTTGGGGGTGTTGGACGAGGGGTACAAGGCCCCAGACTCGGATGAATACTACCCTGTGCTGGACCTGGCAGCCGCCGAGTCCTCTTACTCGACCGCGTTGGGTGCTGACACGCACGACGAGTCGGCGTCTCTTCTCGCGCCTAAACTGGACCTGAAACCCAATTACTCCGATTTGGGTCAGTCTCCAGACTTGGAAATGGCATTGGGATTGCACCCGCTGCCACCGGCGATCGCCGAGAAGCCCCGCTCTCGGAATGTGTTTGCCCAGGTCCTGCTGTATCTACCCGCAGTATTCTTGGGGCTGCTCCTCAATATCCTCGATGCTTTGTCGTACGGTATGATCATGTTTCCCATTGGAGAGTCGCTTTTTGCGCAAATGGCACCCGCGGGCTTGTCCATGTTCTACATTTCCACGGTGATTTCCCAATTGGTCTACTCCTTGGGCGGCTCTGCTTTCAAGGCGGGTGCTGCATCGGAAATGATTGAGGTCACGCCCTTCTTTCACTCCATGGCACTTAGCATCAGTGCTGAGATGGCCGGTGCCTCTGATAATGCCATCTTGGCTACCGTCATCGTCACCTATGCCCTTCTGTCGGTGGTGACTGGCGTCACATTCTTCCTTCTCGGCAAGTTCCACTTGGGCTCGCTCATTGGGTTCTTTCCTCGCCACATCTTGGTGGGGTGCATTGGCGGCGTGGGTTACTTCTTGGTGGTGACCGGAATCGAAGTGCTGTCTCGCCTCGAGGGCGGCCTTTCCTACAACATGGATACCTTCATGTACCTTTTCGGTAACGCCACCACGTTGGCGCAGTGGGTGCTTCCCTTGGTGTTGACAACAGTCCTCATTCTCTTGCACCACCGCATCCACCACTCGCTCTTGGTGCCCATCTTCTTCATCTGTGTTTTTGCGCTCTTCCACGTGGTGGTGGCCGCTTGGACCGGTGTCGACTTGGAAGCCGCCCGAAAAGCCGGCTGGGTGTTTCCGGCGGTGGTCAGCAAAGAGCCATGGTACGCGCACTACAAGCTCTTCCGCTTCAATCTTGTTAACTGGATGGCTATAGCTCGCCAGTTCCCGTCTATGTTGGCGCTCACTTTCTTCGGCATCTTGCATGTGCCAATCAACGTGCCTGCGCTTGCTGTTCGCTTGGGCATGGACCAGTTTGACGTGGATCGTGAGTTGGTGGCACATGGCTACTCCAATGCCATTTCCGGCATGCTTGGGTCCATCCAGAACTACTTGGTGTACACGAACTCGGTGTTGTTCATCAAGGCCGGTGCCGATGACCGTTTGGCAGGCGTCATGTTGGCAGCAGCCACCGCGGGCATCATGGTGGTTGGCCCCGTGGTGATTGGCTACATCCCTGTGTGCGTTGTTGGTGCGCTCATCTATCTTCTCGGCTACGAGTTGCTCAAAGAGGCCATCTGGGACACGTGGGGCAAGCTCCGCAAAATCGAGTACACAACCATCTTGATCATTGTGGTGATGATGGGTGCCTGGGACTTTGTGCATGGTGTTTTGGCTGGCATTTTGATGGCGTGCTTGTCTTTCGTGGTGCAGGCAGCCAGGAGACCGGTCGTGCAGGACATCTACACAGGTGTGGTGGCCCGGTCTACTGTTTTGAGACATCCCAAGCAGCAGGAGTTTTTAAAGCACGTGGGCAACCAAATCTGCGTGATCAAATTGGAGGGCACCATCTTCTTCGGCTCCATTGGCCGCGCCGAGAAGAGCATTGGCGCCATCTTCGAACAACTGAAGGACCACGGCAACGACATCAAGTACATGATCCTCGACATGAAAGGCGTGTTCTACGTGGACTTTTCCGCGGCCGAGGGATTCCGCCGAATCTTGAATTTGACCAACTTCTACGACACCCAGTTGATCATTTCTTCGGTGCAGGAGGACGACGACACCTACATTGCGCTTCGGGACGCTGGCCTCTGGGACGTGCCAAGCGACCTTAAGATCCAGCTCTTCAGCACGTTGAACTATGCGCTTGAGTGGTGCGAGAACTCTTTCTTGAAGACCTACTACACACTCCAAAAGTCCTCTCCAGCAGCGTCCAAGCAGATCCGGGGCCCACAGAACACCCACGCTGCGTTCCCGAAGAAGTCGCCCATGTCTCAAGGGTACGATATTGCCTTTGGAACGCCTCGAACCAGCCAGGTGTATCAGGCCGCCACCAAGTCGGTGCGGGACGAACAGAGAATCCAGAACAAGTTCTACCTGAACGCAGACAACTCGTTCAAGAAGCAGCCGTTGCCGCTTATGATGATCACTTTCAGTGGGCTCTCCAAAAAGGACGAGAACTTTTGGTCCCGGTTGGCGCCGTTTTTCAAACGGGAAACTATTCCCGAGGGCACCACTTTCTACGATACAAGTGCCAAGCATGCCAAGTTTTTTATTTTAGAGTCGGGGCTTGTAAAGTCCGTGAGCCTCTTCGAGAGCGACCGGCAGCTTGTGTCGTCGATTCTACCGAATACGGCGTTTGGTGACTTGCTTGAAATCAGCGACTTTCACTCCACCATCTACACAACAGTGAATGAGGTTGTGGCGTGGTATTTGACGCTGGAGAAGGTGAAAGAGCTCTTGAAAACCGAAAACGGCCAGTTGATCTACAACGAGTTGTTAGTGGTGCAGACGAAGTTGGTCCGGGAAAGATTCGATACTCTCAGCTCAAACCTCGTGATCTCCGCATAGACCAGTGTCACGTGTCCTCGGCACGTGTCCGAACCGACCTAGAATGACAATCTTAAATATTAGTATGCTAGATGGACCTAGAGCTTTAGCTGTAGATTTAATTTGGATGTTTATTAGGCGATTGACAGACCGACAGCGAGTGACCGACAGCGAGTGACCGACAGCGAGTGACCGACAGCGAGTAACAGACAGCGAGTGACCGACACAGCGAGTGACTGACACAGCGAGTGACAATTGAGACTCATCAGTCTTAGAAGCTTGTGACGAGCGAAAGTCTCTAGCGTTTGGGAGATCCCCGGATGGAGTCACTGAAAATGGTGTTGCCAAAGCCTTTTCGCCCAACCATTGGCGTGTAGCCAGTTGCTTAATTGGCAGGGAATTCCACCGTGGCAGTCAAGCACGTAATCAACTTATCATCTTTGGTGTATGCCCTGGCATTGACCAAATACTTTCCAGGAGGCACCTCCTCTGGGATCAACACCAGCTTGGAAATCGACTGCGCCCCCTTCTTCACTGGACACTCCAAGTCAACGTTCTGGATCTCCTCGCACAAGTCAAAGGTTTGATGAATCAACCGGATGAAGCCGTAGCGCACGTCCACGTCCACGTAGGCGCCATCGGTAACATCCTCACTCAAGAACCCCTGAGCAACAAACGTCAAGTTTTGGCCTTTAACTGGCGGGTTTGGATCGATAATCACACTGCGCAAGTCCAAAATCTGCCGAGTGGAAGCATCGCAATTGACAATGGGGGAGTTTCCGGGAATTGGCTTCTCGTCGGCGCCCGGAAAAACTTGGATAACTTCGGGAACCTCCTTGAGTTGCTCGAGGGCCGAGGCAGCGGAGCCTGACACCGAATCCAAGAAAGTGTCTAGGGAAGGAAGGGTGATAGCAGAGGCAGAAAGAGCGAAGCCAGCAATGGCAAAGGAGCGCAAGGAAACCATATTGGGAAGCAGTGGCAATGATTTGAATGAGCAAAATGGGGGTAAATTTGGGGCACCAGCGCAAGGGGTTATATGCCGTCGGTTGAGATAGATAGTGTGGGTGCGGCTCACGGAATTGACTGGCGCTCCCCCAGGTGCGGATTGGGCCAATTATATACTTCTCGCCATACTGCACATGGGAAGGCTGCAAAAACGCAGACCCAGATGCTTGTGCATGAAGCCCCTTGACCGCTTGCATGTTTCAGGTCCTAGACATGCATTTCATAGCGTCCTGCAAGCCTCCACATGAAGGGGTGTGCAGCTGCATGACGCTCCTGCTGCCTGTGCAACGACACTAGAATGAAACAAGCGGCTAGGGGCTATTTAAACAACAAGAATTCCTCATTTTTTTAAGTCATTATGAGTTACGTTCTGTTGAAAGGAAATGACCCCGGAATTGCTCTGGCATGGATCGCCGCCACGATGGGAATGAAGGCCAACCGCACGTTGAAGAATAAACTCCAGGAAGTTCACATTCCCAGGGTGTGTGAGGCGGTCAGCGTTCTTGCAACCAAGGAACGTCATTTGAGACTCACGTCCAATCTTCTTTATGGCTTGTCGTTGATCTACAAACAAAAAGTGATGGTTATGGAGTCGGAGGTGTTGGAGGTGAACTTCCGCCTACAAACGCCGTTGTTTGGCGGGTTTAAGGAGTCGACGCAACCGCTGGCTCTGAAACCGGTGCAACGAATCGCCACGCTTACCGATGACGCTCGCTTTAACATTGAAACTGACTTTGTTGCGGAGACACGGGGTTTGAATTCACTCGACTCAGCAACATTTGATGACTTACTCGTGAACAACTTCGGCAATGCACAAGCTGTTGCTCCGGAAACTGAAAACGGTGAAGATACCAGCACGGACTTTCCCAATGAGACAAACATTGCAGTGGACTTTGAGTTTGACTTCATGGGAAACATAGTCGATGGGGACGATAGCAGGCCTCTTCTCGAACTATTGAACACGGAGGAGGATTTTGCTGCTCTGAAACCTACTATTGACGACATATCCAAATCACTCAACTCTGTGAGCTACGATCAGCATTTTACAACGACATTGGACCTTGTTCGCCTGAAGGTTGAAAGCCGGCCGGCAAAGAGAAGAAAAGTCCGGCTTATGGTAGATGACGTGACAACTTTCTCGCCAATTTCTACCAGCGAAAACACTAAAGTAAACAGAAAAGCCAGCTTTGAAGAAGTTTACCGTTACGTCAGTCTACGCCAGCCAATGTACTTGAATGCCAACCGTGAGGAACTATTCCCAGCGAATGCCGAGGTGCAGCAATGTTTTTTAGAAGGAACAAGCCAAAGAAGTATGGCACTTTACGGTGATATTGAAATCGAGCGAGGAAGGAACCTCCCCAGTCATCGAAGAAGTCTGAGCGTGTTTGAACTCATTGGCCACGACTTTCACTTTGATGATCTTGACCTCAACTTCCTCACCGAGGCACCGATGCCTACAGGGCCAGCGGAGGAAAGCGCTACGCAAGAGGTAAACCAAGGCAAGAAACTCGAGGACTTTGCATGTTTTCTTCGTGAGAGAATGGGCGAAGTGTCTGCTGATAGCTCCGAGTCGGGGTATTCTTTTGAGGCACTTCTACCTCCTTCTGGCCGAGACTCCGCCGTCTCCCGCAAGGTGGCCGCCAACTCGTTTGCGTTCATGCTCCAGCTTGCAGGTATGGCAGAATTGCAGATAGAAAGTGCCCGCGATGGAGTACCCACAGCACCCCGCGACGTGTATGTTAAATTTTTTGCTTGATCATCATACATTTAGCAATTACATGACTATTAGTGGAATTAAGACATAATACAGTGCACTGAAGTCACCGTCTAAGCACATTGTCAGAGATGCTCCAGAGTTTGAGTCGGGTACTTAGTTGACAACACCATTGGCGTCGTCATGCTTAGCAAACTCCTCCTCGGCCTCGTACAACTCGTGCTCCTCAGGCTCCTCCTCGTTGTCGTGGTGCAAAGACAAGGTTGGCTTCACGGCAGCACCGTCCAAGGTCCACGAGCCCAAGGCGTTCTCAGCATCCACAATGATTTGCTTGGAAGCCTCGTATCCGTCGTATGCAGGTCTGGTCTCACCCGGAGTGACGGCAGAGTCATCCAACAACTCCAACAAGGCCTTACCGTAACCGGCTATGAGCGCGTACTTCTCGGCCAACTCTCTGATGGCGTCGAATTGGTAGTTGAACGCAGCCTTCAACTTCTCCCTGGTGATGTTGGACAACTGGGCCTCAGCAACCAAAGACTCGGCCTCGGCTCTGACCAACTCCTGCTCCAAAACAGAGATCTTGGGGGATTGGGGGTCCTTGTACTTCAAGTGAGCAATCTCGTCGGTGATCTTCTGCTTTCTGTCTCTGGAAGGCTGGACCGAGGACTCGATGTTTCTAATGGTCTTCAAGGTGACTCTGTATTGGTCGTACTTGTCGATGAACTGGTCCTCCAACTCACCGATCTCGTAGATCAAAACACCCAACTTGTCGGTCACGTCGGAGACGTCTTCGTCATTCTCCTCACCCCAGAGCGACAATTGCTTGGCAACCTCACGGCGCTCTCTGGCGGTCAATTCCACGGCCCTCATGACGTTCTTCTCCATCTTGATGTACTGGGTCAACTTCTTGGACAACTCAGGGGCCGTGACACCAGCAAAGTTTTTTCTAAAGGTGGAGGTGATACCGCCCTTACCAAAGAACTTGGACTTGGTGGAGGAGGTTGGGGGAGGAGGCGACTGGATCTGCGAGGCAGTGGGGGCCTTCTGGGATCTCATTGAGTAAGTTCTGTGCATTTTGGCGGGGAGGGATTTTGTTTTGGGGGATAGCAATCGAGCGAACCGCACCTATTTATAAGACGCTAAGGATTGGACGCCATGCGCACGCGTGCATATAGCGCCGAGAATGCATGCGTTGCTACCACACGCAACGCAGCCGTTTTCGGAACAGTCGAAAACAGAGGACAGGATTGCATGACATGGTGGGAGAGTCGGGGGCAGAGTCGAGGGCAGAGTCGGGGGCAGAGTCGGGGGCAGAGTCGAGGGCAAAGTCGGGGGCAGAGTCGAGGGCAAAGTCGAGGGCAAAGTCGGGGGCAGAGTCGAGGGCAAAGTCGAGGGCAAAGTCGAGGGCAAAGTCGGGGGCAGAGTCGAGGGCAAAGTCGAGGGCAAAGTCGAGGGCAAGGCCGGGGGCAAAGTCGAGGGCTGGCTCTGCGCAAGGATGGTGGAGCGATCGGTGCGTTGATAGTCAATATTCAGATGATAGACTTGGTCATGAATAGCTGTGATGACTTGAGGTTCGAACTTGCGCGACGTCAAGTCACGAGCCCTCAAGTCACGGGTCCAGCAACGCACATAATGCTGAGGAACTCACATAGTACTGTCTGTCGCCAATAGTGTGGGTAGCCGCACCACCTGCCACGCTTGCTAGCCTCGTTAACCACACGCCAGGATTGCGACGCACGGAATATTGCGGCTGCGCGAGCACCACAGTGTGCAGGCTGCGTGTCCGCGACCATCCACGTGACGTCATGCAGCGACAAGCTGGGTTAGGAGCAACCAAATTGGACCGACCTTAGCACTAATGGAGTCTCTGGCCCACCACAGGGCCGGGCCGGGGCTGGACGGGCCGGGGCTGGACGGGCCAGCTCCTGCCCAGGTCTTGGCCCTATGCCTTGGTCTTGGCCCTCTTCCCCTCTCGCTCGCCCTCTCGCTCCCGCGCCCGCTTGGCTAACCCCAACGGCTCCAAGATGCGGTAGTAGTCCTCCTCCAAGGCCTCGTACGCAGTGTGGAGCTTGTCGAGTCGCGTGGGCTCGTCCATGCCCGCCAAGGCCTCGCGGTTCTTCTCGTACAAGCGCTTCTTGATGAAGAGCCGGACGTCCTTCTTGGAGTCCAGGCCCTCCCCCTGCTTCAAGCGCAGCAAGAAGGCCATCTCGAAGAGCCGCAGCAACTGGCGCTTCTCCAACTTCTGCGCCGCCTTGACCGCCGCAAAGAGCTCGGGCGTCACGTCCCTCGTGGCCAACCCCGCAAACACCCTCTCGTCCGTCAACCTCTCAAAGTCCGTGCGGTCGCGCATGTCGTCGAACGCCTCGTTGGGCTCCTCCACCACGATCTCGAGGATGGAGTCGTCGCCACGCCACGCCTCGTAGAGGCTGCGGTACAAGCGGCTGCCCAAGCCCCGGCCCTGGTGGATCGGGAGAACCACAAACTGCAGGATCTTCTTGCGCACCTGCGACTCGCCCCGGTCAAACCGTTCGTGCCCCGGGTACACCCAGTAGTTGTACACGGTGGTGAAGCCCGCGATCTCCGGCACCGCCGCGTCCGTGGTGCGGTACAACACGTAGAACTCCCACAACGGGTCGTGCGCCTCGATGTACAGCCCGGCCTCAATGAACAAGAGCACTAAAATCTGGAGCCGTGCGAGCAACTCGCGCCCGCCCTCGCTCTTCAACGACACACGGTACACGCCGTAGGTGTCGGCGTCGGCCTGCCACTCGTGCACCAACACGCCCGGGATTTGGAAGGTCTTCTGCTCGGCGTCGATGGCGTCTCGCCACGCGGCTTCGTCCTTGTACACGGTGGAGGCGGGCAAGTAGTGGAGCATCTTGGCCTTGACGTCCACATCGACGCTGGGCAACACGGCGGCGTGCTTGACGTTCAAAAACGGCAAGAAGGTGACGGAGTCGAAGCAGAGCAAGATCTGGAGCTCGCGGTAGCCGAAGATGGTTTCGGCGTCGCCGAAAATGGGGTAGGTGAAGAGCGGTTTGAACATGTGTGCGGCGCCGTCGGCGGTGGTGACGTAGATGTGGAGGGCATCGTTCAGCAGCTGCGTCCAGAGCTCGGGCTTCAGCGACGTCACTGCTACGCTGATAGGGTCGGACATGGGGGAGGGGGGAGGGGGGAGGGGGGGGGGAGCGAGCGGAGCGGTGTCTAGTAGGTGTTGGGCGCGCACGACCGGGAGTAGTAGTAGTGCAGTATTGAATGGTGAGTATTGTGATGATTTAGTGCAGTGTTCACGGTGACTAAGCAGTACACTTCACTGATGCTAGGAGATCTGGACTAGGCTCGATTCCATCTAGGGGAGTCATGAGTGAGTTCCAAGCAAAAAGTCATGTCCAAGTTCGAGACGAGCGCTTGGAAGTGATCATTAAGATCCATCACGTTGTATCATAGTACTAGAACTGTAGTAGAACTGTAGACTGTAGTAGAACTGTAGACTGTAGTAGAACTGTAGACTGTAGTAGAACTGTAGACTGTAGTAGAACTGTAGTAGACACTATACTACATACTATACTACATACTCATTGTATCCCATGTGTAACACCCCATTAGGGGTAGTAGCTTCGAGCCTAAGAAGGCTAAGGAAGTGCCTAAAGTCAGCATCCCACGTGACTCGAACTCATCCCTTAGCTCGTGACATGGCGCCTAACTGCATCAGTTCTGACTATAAGTACCTAGATTCCCACTTATTGGAGCTGATCAACGAATAAACACCTGATATACCAGACGTTAAGAATCTACACATACTCTCAGATATAAGTACTAGATACTAGATATGAGATATGGATACTGGAGTAGATACTAGATATGAGATATGGATACTGGAGTAGATACTAGATATGAGATATGGATACTGGAGTAGATACTACATACTAGTATTGATACTAATATATACTAGATTCTAGATACTGTACTAGATACTGTACTAGATACTACTTAAGATACTAGCTACTACATACTACATACTATATTAGAGACGATTTACAGACTAGATACTAGACTATACTCTACTAAAACTACATACTACATACTACTACCCGTACTCAGTACAGACTCAGAGACCACTTACTAGCCACTCAGAACTGTTAGATACTAAGTCTGGTGCACTGTATACATTCATAGTATCTTCTTTATGCCTCTGTATTCTTCATACGTTTATTTACTCCATCCTCCTTCTATCTGTCTACCTTTCCTATTACCTCTCTACTTGTTTCTTTCCTAGTCTTACCATGGGATTTCACGACGCATACGTCAAAGCCTGCTTCAATTGACCACGGTAGAGGCCTGGTCTAACACGGTCTACTAGAACACTTCACACTTTCAGGATATCTGTGCAGATCAGACTCATGTTAGTTCCTTTAATGTATATCTCCATCACTCTATCTGGCGTCTGATTTTTTCGGATCTGGACCATCCATCTGCGTGACCATCAAAACCAGACCTCTCGAATGACCCTGCTCGACTTGGCGCATGGCCCGAGCACTTGAGGCCCGCCATGTAATGCCTGCAACAGTCAGGGTAATAGTTAGAGGTCGAAGACACTTTAGCTGGAGTACTTGTGGAAGGCACTGAGTGGGACAGGCTCTACTTGGGTGGATGCCTGGAATATGAGATATCTATAGGATGATGGTTGCGAAGCGAAGGTATGGGTACCGATCACTTAATAGATTGAATGGACTTGGTGTTAATCGACGATGAATGGTAGACCGAGAGTGTAGTAGACAGGCACAATTCGTTAGTAGAGTAGAGTGGTAGTAGAGTAGAGTGGTAGTAGAGTAGAGTGGTAGTAGAGTAGAGTAGGAGTAGTAGAGTACTAGAGTACTAGAGTAGTAGTAGTAGAGCAGTATCATCACCACTACATCTCAGTAATAATACACAGTAGTAGCTCAACAGCGTGGTATTGTTAGCACACTAATGGTCACCCTATTAAAGAGTTATTGCAGTGCACCATACAAATGTGATTGCAACAAAGGCATTTTCAACGAAATGTCCTTCTGGGCATTGGAGCCTGAAGAAGCTGTTGACACTACGCCTTATTAAGGTACTTTAATCTGCTTATGGAAGCTTTCGAGGAAGCAGTCTCTTACGTTTATAGCTCTCATATGAACAGCTTAACTTACTCTTATTACTGATGTATTACTGCTTCACGCATGACCTAGTGACTAGAAATCTTCTCAATAGCCTTTTTTGCTTGACGGGCCCGATAAGAATCTACCACCTTTTGATTTGGCAGGTAAGCAGTGAACTTGGAAGAAAGAGCTTAGTGGGTTATTACCAAAATGCTATGCGCTAATGACCCAGTGAACCTATGGACTGTCAGGTGCAATGCCCTTAGAGGTGTGTATCGTGTTGAGGCTTGGCAATCACGGGTTGTGAAAATTCTGGCAGCCAGAAGACTTCACCAGAACCTGCCATTTTCCAGAACGTTTCCAGAAGTCCTTCCCTTAGGTCTGTAAGTAATCAAGCCTAAATGACTAGAGCCTGCTACCCTGGATCGACTCTTTCAACAAAGTTTATTGTATTTAAGAAAAGCATTGTGTTTTAATATAGTGGCTTCAATAGACTGGAATACATGTTTCAAGGACCACTAATTTGAGAAGTAGTCACTAACTTTTATCCGAGCTATTTCTCCAATTAGCTGACTTGGGTTATATGTACAGTACTGCTAGCACATCCTACAGTGGAGATGGTCATAGGGTCAGACGCCAGTTAAATTGTGAAGGCCTGCGTAACGGCAGTCTTTGACCCTATAGCTCCTTAACTAGGGTTTAAGGTTTGGTAGAGCTTGATGTGTCGTGGAGGATGTATGCTACTAACTACACTACTAACTACACTAGTAACTACACTAGTAACTACACTAACTACACTAAATACACTACTACTGATCCCTCATTATAAACTGCGTACATCACTTATCCGTGTCCTTGCTATCATCGACATGGTATGGTCTCCATGTTGGCTAATATGACAATGGAAGTGTCAGCACCATTAAAAACCAAAACCCAATAAACCTGTTATACGTGATAGTGAGAATGAACACATTTTTATATCCAGACGCATACCTAGACGGTACCGAACGCCAATACACTCTAAGGCGATACACACACTTTCAACACAGGAAGCCGTCTTGCATCTGAATGTATTACCAAACTGTTAGCCTAGGTCCTGTCATTCCCCACCTCTCCATGAACAATTTCATTCAATCCAACTAGAACTCAGCAGATCCCGTGTGAATGTCTCGATGGGTCAAGCACCAAATAATCACTGACCGCTCACCGAGTATTTCTAGACTTCTGGGTCTTTCAGTTCTGAAGGAGTTATAAACTATTACTAGGTTCACCAGCAATAGTTGTGTAGAGAATCATAGGCTATGGGTCAGGGGGCTTGCCAGACTCGGAGCTGATGACAGTTTTCCACGGGATTACGTCTTAGACCTGTGGGTGGGTGAGTTTCCGTTGATAGCGTGGGAATTCATGGCTGATCAAAGGCCTAGTACTTGGGACACTGCTCGAAGGACTCATAGGTGTTGGAATAACAGCTGAGTACGGACATACATACTTTAAAGAATAACAGGTAGAGAATAACAGGTAGGATAACAGGTAGAGAATAACAGGTAGAGAAGAAATAACAAGGTTTCAGAAACAAGGTATACTTGTTTAACGCTATAAGATAGTTTATATTCTGTCTGTTTACTTCATTTAAATAGCCATTAAGTGCTAGTTGGATATTTCCTTTATTTCATCACCTTAAGCGTGGCATTGGACCAGTCATAACTACCAATTATGTGACTTCCTGGACCAGTCATAACTACCAATTGTGTGACTTCCTGGACCAGTCATAACTACCAATTATGTGACTTCCTGGACCAGTCATAACTACCAATTGTGTGACTTCCTGGACCAGTCACTCCATCACCTGCCTCTCCACAGTAGTTCGTTTCGCATGTTCATCTTGCAAGACATAATCTGGATGACCGAGCATGCAATCTGCAAAAGGTAGTTGATATCAGAAGAAATTCGGAAAAATTGTGAATGGAAAAGCGCCGGTAGCTACCAAGTCATGCATATCCAAAAGTGTTACACCACGAAGTCTAATAAGTCGTACGCTTAGATCTACAGTCAACCTGAGTAGTTACTAGCATGAGAAAAACCTTCTGGTAGCAGCGTGAGCCAGAAAGTAGATATGGATTGATTTCAACGTCAGGCCCGAGCTCTATCAGTCACGGCTCTATCAGTCACGGCTCTATCAGTCACTGAAGCCAATACAAACATAATCTAGGAAAAGTCAGTTCTGGACATGACAGGAAATACATTATAATGTGTAGGCGATCCTATCAGCCAATAATTAAATCCTGATTTATTTTTTCTTTCTTAGATTTCTGAACAAACCTGAATTACAATATCTCATTTTATAGGTTTTACACCTACATCTTTAATAAAGTATCATATTCATATTAGCCTTTTGAATAGTTCATTCTACTGTATTTTCTTATATAACAAATTAAATTAGCTTTTTGATTTCCTTTTTTATTTCTATTACGGGAGAATACCTAATATTAGATTTTGGGCTAGTATAACCCATAAGCTGTTCCATTGCTAGTATATTACAACTCCTATGGGTCATAGTAATTGTACTGTAGTCTAAATCGGACATGACAGTAAAGCTACATGACTGGTCGGGCCTTGACTGAACTCATGTCCAGTCTCTAACTACACTGTGAATTGGTGATAAAGTACTGTGAGTGTATTTCTGTATTCTATCTGATTATCTTATTTATCTATTCTATCTTATTATCTTATTTATCTATTCTATCTTATTATCTTATTCTATCCTTTCTATTTCTCCTTCTTCCTACTCAATCACTGCAACCATGTCGCCCGCATCCACCATGTCTCCGTTCTTGTGCAAGATCTTCACCACAGTTCCCCCACGTGGCGCAGTCACCACCATCTCCGTCTTCATGGCCTCCACAACAACCAAGCCCTGCCCCGCAGTCACCGTCGCTCCCACCTCCACCAACGGCTTCCAGAAGCGGCCCGAGAACTCCGAGTACACCATCTCCGCGTCGTCGCTGAACTTGTCGTCCTCCGACAACGCCGGGCCCGACTTGCCCGCCTCCAACTCCGCGTTGGACACCTGGATCAAGCGGTTGAACTCGTCGAGCTTCTCTCCGCCCTGCTTGGCCACAAACTCTTCGATCAGACTGCTGTGGTCCTGCACCCAGTGCAAGTACTGCTCGTGGTCGAACACACTGTCGACGATCTCCACGTCAAAGTGGCCGGCGTTCATCTCCTCGGTGAACCGGTCGATTTCGTCCTCCGACACCGGGTAGAACTCCACCTGGTCGAACGGGTTCAACAACCACGGCTTGTTGCCTGGCGAGTGCGATCCGAGTGTCAACTTGTCCCAGATGGGCACCGTGCGGCCCACCAACTGGTAGCCTCCGGGCGACTCCATGGTGTAGATGCACATGTAGTTGCCTCCGATACCCACGGTTCCGTTGGGCGTGAAGGTTCGGGAGGGGTTGTACTTGGTGCCCAAGAGCCTGTGCCTTGGGTCCAACGGCACGGCGCACGGCGCACCCAAGAACACGTCTCCAAGCCCAAGCACCATGAACCGGGCCGTGTACATCAAGTCCTTGACCGCGCTGCGCTCCACGCCGTTGATGGACGCAATGAAGTCCACGTTGTTGGGCAACCACGGCGCGTCGCTGCGGATGGTCTCCTGGTACCGTTTGACGGCATCCAAGGTCTTCTTGTCCTCGAAAGCCATGGGCAACTTGATGATTCTCGACGGCACCTTCCACTTGTTGACAAAGGGGATCTCCCTCTCGATGGCCAACATCTTCCTCAACAAGTCCTTCTGCGTGACCTTTTCGTTGTACTCCACCAACACTGACCGCACGCCGCGGGACATCTCCACCACTCCCTCCACCTGCAAGTCGCCGACCATCTCGATCAACTTGTGGATGCGGTAGTTCAAGTTGAAGTCCATGCTGTTCTCGCCGTACTCCACCAACACGTACCTGTCACCGGCTTGGCGGTAGACGGTCTTTGGGGACACCGCGGTCTGGGCAATCTCCGCCAACACTGGGTTTTCGGGCTCGCCCAACACCTCGTACTCGTCGATGCGTCCTTTCAATGCGTCGATGTTCTTGTCCTGAGCGAGTTTCAAGCTCTTGGCCGTCTCATACGAGACGGGCACAAACTGCACCAGGTCTCCTGGCTTCACCTGGCCGATCTTCCACATCTCGGCCTCGGCCACCACGGCCTGGCACACGAAGCCTCCAAGCGACGGACCGTCGCACGTCAAGATCACTGGCTCGTCTCCGGTGAAGTTGATTGCACCAAGAGAGTACACGTAGTCGTGGGCATTCGAGGGGTGCAAGCCTCCCTCTCCACCATCTTTCCTGGCCCACTTGGGCTTGGGCCCAATCAATCTCACGCCAAACCGGTTGGAGTTGTAGTGGATCTTCCATGTACTGGAGAAAAACTCCCTGACCGACTCCTGCGTGAAAAAGTCCGGCGATCCATGGGGGCCACAGGTGACCGCCACCTTCCATGCAGTCGTGGCGTTGAAGTTGTAGCTTGGAACCAAGCTCTGGGGCACGGCCGCGGGCTCGGAGATGGGTGCGGGCAAAGTGCAGCTGGGCAACTCGGGCTGGCCCAAGAACAAAACGTCTCCTAGCTTCAAAACACGGCCGTTGTAGCCTCCCAAGTTTCCGAGCGCAAACGTGGACCGGGACCCCAAGTACTCACACACATCGATGCCTCCACGGATGGCCAAGTATGCTCTGCAGCCCGACTTCAACTTGCCAATGGACAACTTGTTGCCCTTCTTGATGGCCAACGGCTTCCACTGGGCCACGGCGTGTCCGTCGATCTCCACGTCCACCTCTCCTCCGGTGACGGCCACAATCGCGTCGTGGTGGAACAAAAGAGCAGGGCCGCTGAGCGTCAACTCCAAGCCCGGCGCATTGTCGTGGTTGCCCACCGCCTTGTTGGCCAATCTGAACGCATACTCATCCATGCATCCCGAGGGCGGCACACCAATGTGCCAGTAGCCTTTTCTGCCCGGGTAGTCCTGCACGGTGGTGTAGGCGCCTGGGGAAATCACCTCGAACGCGTGGGGGCTGTAGTCGTAGGAGTCCAACACCTTGGTGGCCACCTTGGCCGTCTCGAACATTTGCGAGTTGGCGATGGACCTCAAGTAGTCGATGTTGGAGATGCAGCCCGAGATGGCCGTCTCGTTCAAGGCGCGGCGCAACTTCTTCAAACAGTCGTCTCTGTTGTCGCCGTGCACAATGATCTTGGCCAACGTGGGGTCGTACTCGGCACTGATGACAGTTCCTGTTTGCACCCACCCGTCAATCCGCGCAAACGAGGGGAATTTCACCTCGGTGAGCTGGCCGGGAGAAGGCATGAATCCTTTCACTGGGTTCTCGGCGTACAATCTGGCCTCCATGGACGCACCGGTGACGGAGATTTTCTGCGAGAAGTCTGGCGGCGTGTCTGCGGCAATCAACAACATCCACTCGACCAAGTCCAAGCCCGTGACCATCTCCGTGATCGGGTGCTCCACCTGCAACCGCGCATTGACCTCCAAGAAGTAGAACTCGTCCCTCTTCTCGTCGTAGATGTACTCCACGGTACCGGCGCACTTGTAGTTCATCAAGGCCCCCAAGGACTCGGCGGCCTTTCTCATTTTCTGGCGCGTTGCTTCGGGCAAGTTTGGAGCGGGGGTTTCTTCGATGACTTTTTGGTTTCTTCTTTGCAAAGAGCAATCTCTTTCGCCCAAGGCAATGGCTTTTCCGTAGCCATCGCCGAACATCTGGATTTCCACGTGCCTGGCGTTCTCCACGAACCTCTCCAAAAACACACCTGGGTCGCCGAAGTAGGCCTTGCCCTGGTGCTGGACCGTCTGGAACACGCGCTCGATGTCGGCCTCGGATTCGACCTTCTGCAATCCGATACCTCCGCCACCAGCAGTGGACTTGACCATCACCGGGTACTCGAGCTTAGCGGCCACGCTGCGTGCTTCCTTGGCGTCGCGGACCAATCCCGACCCAGGCACCAAGGGCACGCCGGCCTTCTCGGCGATTTCTCTGGCCGAGTGCTTCAAGCCTAGCTTCCTGATGGCGTCGCCCGATGGGCCCACGAACACGATGCCTTCTTTGGCACATCTGTCGGCGAAGTCTGCGTTCTCCGACAAGAAGCCGTAGCCGGGAATGATGGCGTCGGCGCCGGACTTCTTGGCGGCCGCGATGACCTTGTCGATGTTGATGTAGGTCTCAGCAGCAGAAACACCGTCCAAGTCGATGGCCTCGTCGGCCATGAGCACGTGGCGGGCGTACTTGTCGGGCTCGGAGTAGACGGCCACGGCGTGGATCTTCAACTTCTTCAAGGTCTTCATGATGCGGACGGCGATTTCTCCTCGGTTGGCCACAAGCACCGACTTGAAAGGCTTCTTGAAGCTGGCGTTCTCGCGGGCCAAATGCTCGTGGTATGCGTTCCAGCCTCCATACTCGGTGATGTCGGTGGAGCCCAGCGCAAGGTAGCCCGCCTCCTCGCAGATGAAGGACTTGACCCATTCGCCGGACTTGAGCTCCACAGACCCGATGCCCAAGGGCTCCGGCACATAGCTGATGAACTGGCCAAAGTTTTCTGCGGGCACTTCGTACACCTCCACGGCGATTTCGGCGCCGGAGGCCAGCCGCCTCAAGCCCGGCTTGGCCACGGGCCCGGTCTTGGGGAGTGCATACAACCTGTAGTTGGCGGCGGTGGTGGTGGCCTGCACGAACGAGGCGTTCACCTTCTCCAACTGCCAGTGGAGCTGGTAGCCCTTCAAGTGGGCGCCCACGACCGCCAAGCGCACGGTGTTCTTCAACACCTTGTTGGGCAACTCGTCCTCGGCGAGGTACACGTCGTCGTAGGACTTGGCGGGTCTTTCCTGCAAGCAGCCGTAGAAGCGGGGCTCCGGGTACGCCTTGAGGTACCTTGCTGCGAACTCCAATAAGGCGTAGTCGTTGAAGCTTCTGGAGAGGAAGGTGATGCCGAACGGCAAGCCGTCTTGGCGGAAGCCGGCCGGCACCGCCAAAGCCGACATGTCGGCCAAGTTCACGAAGTTGGTGTAGGTGCCCTGGCACGAGTTGACGCCCACGGGGTCGTTCTGCACCTGGGCAATGGTGGGCGTCAAGGGAGCCGTGGGCACCACGATCACGTCCACGCGGTCCAAGAGCGGCAGGAGCTGCTGCAACACCGCCTGGCGCTTGTACTCGAAGTCGAAGGCGGTGGCGGCGGAGTGGGCCTCGCCGCTTTTGATGATCTTGGTGACGGTGGGGTCCAAGTCGTTTTCGGGCGGGTTGGACGCCAAGAAGTCCCGCGTGGCCCAGTAGCGCTCGGACACCCAGGCGCCTTCGTACAAGTACTTGGCCAACTGCAACAAGGGCTTGATGTCGACGGCGGCCACGTCGCAGCCGGTGCTTCTGACCACGGACACCGCCCGCTCAAAGAGCGTGGGGTTCTCGGTCTCGCCGCACCACTCTAATTCCTGCGGCACACCCACGGTGACGGCCTTGGGGAAGGCCAAGAGCGGGTTCTGCGGCATGGGGCGCGAGTAGCAGTCGCGCAGGCCGTCGAACTGCGCCAAGATGTTGAAGGCAAGCTGTGCGTCCTGGATGTTGGTGGCGAACACCGACACCGCGTCCAACGACTTGCAGGCCGGCACCACGCCGCCGCACGAGAACACGCCCTTGGTGGGCTTGAGCCCGATGATGTTGTTCAAGGCTGCGGGAACACGGCCGGACCCCGCGGTATCGGTGCCAAGCGACAACGGCACGATACCACGGGCCACCACGGAGGCGGAGCCCGCGGACGAGCCACCGCTCACGTATTTGCTGTTGAAGGAGTTGGGCACCACGCCGTAGGGCGAGCGCGTGCCCACCAAACCGGTGGCAAACTGGTCCAAGTTGGTCTTGCCCACGATGATGGCGCCGGCGCTGCGCAAGAGCCTGACGGTGGTGGCGTCCTGGACGGGGTCGTATGCAAACGACGGGCAGGCGGCGGTGGTGGGCAAGGCCTTGACGTCGATGTTGTCCTTGACGGCCACGGGCACTCCGTAGAGCGGGAGCTGGCTCTTGTCTCTGTGGGACTGGAGGAACTCCCACTGGTGGCGGATGTCGTCAGCGGACGCGAGGGCGATCCACGCGGGGTCTGTGGGGGCGGGGTGCTGGTGGGCGACGAGCTGGAGCAACAAGTGGAGGGATTGCTGGGGGGTGCTGTCGAAGTGGAAATGTTTCCAGTCGCTGACTGTCCATCCGAGATAGTTCATTGTGGTGTGGTGGATGTGGATGTGGATCTAATCTGGATGTGGATCTGATGTGGATCTGATGTGGATCTGGTTCAGGATCTGATCTGTTCAGGATCTGATCTGTTCTGGATCTGGTCTGTTCTGGTTCTGATCTGTTCTGGATCTGATCTGTTCTGGATCTGATCTGTTCTGGTTCTGATCTCGCTGTCTATGTACTGCGGCAGATACTTGCTGTGGCCGGTGGCAGCCCACAAGCGAACCACTCGCCTTTATACGCGGGCGCGATGCCAGCGCCTGGCGATTGCCTGCATGCGCGCCGCGATAGCCTGCATGTGGCGCGGCGATAAAGCGCCTTGGCCGGGCATTTCCCGTGGACTACGGCCGCCGATCGCCGCGGCGGTCGCCGCGCGATAACGTTGGCTGCAACGGTAGTGATGCAACTGCCTGCATGCTACCAACACACCGACACTCTACCAACACACCGACACTCTACCAACACACCGACACTCTACCAACACACCGACACTCTACCAACACACCGACACTCTACCAACACACCAACACTACACTGTCTACGATCTGTCTACGATCTGTCTACGATCTACTGTCTTAAATGTATCTACCATGTTATACTCCACCTATACCACTACACTACTCTACTACTCTACTATCTCCTATGCTAATACACTACACTTGTACATTACACTTATGCCTATCTTATACTATACTATTTCTATCTACCACAGTGTCTACTATACTACTATACCAACACACTATACTATTACACTATACTAACATTTACTACACTAATAACTACACCATCTACTATACGATACATTATACCTGTACTAATACACTTTACTATACATGTACTAATACACTCACTTACTCACTATACCACTCCTACTACTCTATCTTAGTAGTGTCTGTGCCAGTTCTTTCTCGTAATGGTCCTATGGCAATCGGCTTGGGTCACGCTTCTACTGACGAGAACGCCCTGTCCGTGAGCTAGTCGCTGTTGGATAGCTATAGCTGCTAATCGAGCACTATGCAGCTGGAACTAGAAGCTGGTAGCTGACTAATAAGTACCGTGAATCTGAACAGGGAAGGTGCTTAATGGTGGGTTGTGCAAACTGTGGGTTCATTTAAGTTGCCAGTTATACACAGAATACATAAAGGATTGTGTAAGCTGTACTTTTACCTATACTCAAACTCTATACTCTAACTCATACTCTATACTCTAAACTCTATACTCTACTGTAAATTTTAATATTCTATACTCTACTCTATACTTGTTAATTTTCAGACTTGTATTTATTCACTGTAGTTTGGCTCCAGTCCACCCCATCATTTAACCCTACGGAAGAACTGACTTCTCTATCCGTCGCTGAGAATCTTTTCTCGCGCGGCCGGGCGACTTCCGTCGTCCTGCATATCGTCGCTAACCGCTCCATATTCCATCCACGCGTTAACAATCGATAATGTACGGTACACACGTCTAAGGTCTGCGCTGCTACCATTGTCCTCAGTGGATGGAATGTACCCTGCGGATCTGACATTTATAATAATATAAGATACTTTATGTACCACCACTCTACTCTAATACTCTATAATATGGGAATGTACCACCACTCTACTCTAATACTCTATAATATGGGAATGTACTACTATAATACTCTATAATAATATAGTAATGTACTACTACACTACTCTAATACTCTATAATATGGGAATGTACTGCTACACTACTCTAATACTCTATAATATGGGAATGTACTGCTACACTACTCTAATACTCTATAATAATATAGTAATGTACTACTACTCTACTCTCTAATACTCTATCAATGTAAGTGTCAGATCCGCAGGGCGTATTACAGGACATGAGGACAATGCTACATCGCAGACCGATAGACATGTGTACCGTACAACGTCGATCTAAAACCAACCCACCCAATGGCTCCTACTCTAACTATATATACCCTCTCTGTCCCTTTGGGATGAGTCATTGATTACACATCTGATAGGCACCAGACGTACTAAAGAATCTAACAGTAAGATACTCTATAATAGATACTCTATAATAGATATTCTACAACATAAGACACTCTATAATAGATACTCTATAATATAAGACACTCTATAATAGATACTCTATGCTCTACCACTCTACTGCTCTACTCTAATCTGTAATATTATAGGAATGTCCTTAATCACTACTCTACTACTACTTCCATTTATTTCTACTATCGTACGTCATACACATCTATGTCCTACTATATACTTTCCATGCCATACACCACTGTACCATTGTTACAATATCCCATCTACTGCACTATTGTGCTCTGTCTTCTCTTCTAGTCTATGGCTTTGCATTCGATGGTTGGCAATTCTGATCATATGACATACTCTTGTCCCCGTTCCAATGCCAGGTCAGCATGATGACATTCTATCATGTTTGGTGCATGCTGAAAGCAGTAACGCATGTATCTTCATAGCTTACTACGATGGTCATGCTCCGCCATTTTGCAGTGTCTACTCTGTCCTGACTTACTTCACTCACTCTACTAAGCCAGTCACGGCGCCAAGCCAAAATGACCTAACACCATAGCGCCATGTGTGAGTTAAGGATTCTGGAGCACTGAACTTGAAACCGCTCTGCATGGGAACTCAGTGCTGGTACTTGTGTATGGTTATAGTACTACAAGTATTCATTAGGTGTAAGTGTTACTGAGTGCTTATAGTACATTACTAGATATTACTGATATTACTGATATTACTGATATTACTGATATTACTGATATTACTGATATTACTGATATTACTGATATTACTGATATTACTGATATTACTGATATTACTGATATTACTGATATTACTGATATTACTGATATCACTACATATCACTAGATAATCAGCCCTGTTGTGAATCCCCACATTAGTTTCTACGTGTAGTAGCACCTCCTAGCCATACCATACCTTTCTCTCCTACAACTTCTACGGAGCTGGAACTGAGCGCCGCTGCTACTTTTCTTGGCAGTCACTTCATGTGAGCGACAGGAATCAAGTCGTATCACTACACTCATTTTCCCATATTCTACCAAGTGGCCACCGAGGTGTAACTGTGTGGTACCGTTAGGACTGCTACATTAGTCACCACTTTCCTGTAGCTCAAGTACTTAACAGTATTACATCTGACTACTCCTCTGACTACTCTCTGACTACCACATCTCCCAGAAATTCGGCCCTGGCTCGTACGATGTGGCAACGGGTGCAGCCGCATTACATGCATGCAGTGATTGTCTATCAGGCTCTAGGCTTTACCTTCTACGTTGTACAACTGCCGCCCGTGACATGCGTTGGGTTATGACCTTCCGTTAGGAGCGCTGTTCCACCGCATCTACGGCTGCCCTAGTGACTACTCAGAAGGTTTCTATGAAGCCCTGGTTACAGTGTGACATACTGTAGTCTTCCCAAGACTCTAGGGAGGACCGACTACCGTGTCGGTGACGTATCCGGTCTATCGTTACTTCTCTGTTGCTCGTCATTATAGACCCTTGATTAGTAGTTCAGGCTGGCAGTAGCGGGCGTGAACGCGGCGTGCGCACTATGCGTCCTTCTCTGGCGCATTTATTTTTGCACTTGCGAGGAAAAAGAACGTAAGATCACATTAGGGCAGACTACGAGCTGTGGACACACCCTGCTAATTTGGGAGTACCCACAGTGTATTAATGACCACAGGAATACCGAAAAACTCTCTGTCTCTCAATTCTCGCTGTGCATAGGCATTTTTATGGCTGAATCTTGATTAGAGAGGTTAAATATTCATATACATTCATATATGATCTGTCTTACAGTTCAATTAGAACATTACTCTTCCAAATTATTTGGGTTCGATTCAATGAGATAATAAAAATAAATATCTCCTGCATAATAGGGGTCTTAAATATCTTAGAGTCTATTAAGGACAAAAGATATACATAAATATAATTAAAAAAAAGGAATTTAAACGATTTAGTAATATAATATTTTTACGCTCCTTTTTATTGTAGTTACTAAAATTTTAATAAATACATGCCAGCTGTATTGGCAGGGTAAGTGAGAAAAGAACTGCCAATGGTATTGCGTAAGAAAGCGTGGTCTTCTGTGTACTAGCTACTCGGGTGAAAAAGTAGCATTGATACTGTTAGATTCTGTAGTGGCGTCTGGTGCCTGTCAGGCGTGTATTCATTGATCGATTCCCAGTAAGTGGGAATCCAGGTAATTATATAGGCAACCACTGAGGTGGTTTAAGTGCCATGTTACGATTTAAGGTGAAAGGATGAGTCACAGTGTGACTAATCGGGAAGCGAAGGTGCCTCGCATGTCCGATGCTTGGACAATGCGTTGGTCTGGACAATTATTGAATAACTGAGTTTGAGCGATTTGCATTGACCGTACTCTATGCGAGCGTGCGCACTCTACTAGTCACGTAATGACGATACCTCACTGAGAATAGCCCTACCCTGCAGGTATGGATGGTCGTTAAGTATCCTAGGGTAAGATCAGCATGGGGTTCAAGTGTTAATCGTTGAAGTACTCCTTAGAGAGAACCCTTGGTGGTCCAGTAGGGGCCATGACTGTAACATGTATTCTATAACTTAGTGTGGGAGAGAAGGTAGAATAAGGTCCTTGACTGTAACATGTATTCTATAACTTAGTCTGGGAGAGAAGGTAGAATAAGGACCATAAAAATAGGATGAGGTGGAGCAAGTTCCAGAAAACCAGAAGTTATGCACAAGTTAGGGCTCTGCTCGATGAGCAGGAGACAGGGAATGAGGACTAGTGCCCTAATGCACATCTTACAGTGTTTTGCAAAACTATTTGAACCAGAGCGGTGAAATGTATCGAACCACACTAGCAAGTTAAACAAACCAGTAATACAGATTTCATACAAGCGCTAACAAGTTGTTGGGAACAACAAGGAAACCATTTATTTCCGTCCGTTTTGACCGTTGATTAGCAATGCAAGACTCTCAAATTAGTTTGAAGAGGCAAAACTCGAGATTTAAAATTACAGATATTCAATTCTAATGAAAGTTGGTCTGAAAGACTGTGCAAAGGGGTACAACACTTTTTGAATGATTGGTTCGTTTAGTTTTGCTAGTGTGGTTTGAATCGTTCTGCCGCGGTGATTGGAATAGTTTTGAAAAACACTGTACAATGGATGGTCCTCAAGTACACGCACTTGATATGGACGGCATATGCGTCTCATATCACAACACAATGAGTTGGTGAAACCACATTGAGTGTTTTATGTCCTTTTTCACACCATACACTCATCCAAGCATGGGCTTACAGTCCGAGACTTTCAATGTTTTAGTCTACTTGAGCAGTAGATGTCAGTTCGCACCCAGCGTACCTTTTGCACTTTTTCTCATTCTCACACTAACCCTACAAAAACTGCAGCCCACCTGGCAGACCACCAAAGGCCTCAGAGTAATAGGTGCAGGGTATTGCATAGTCAGTAGGATGGCTGGTCCTGCGTGTAGCTGGTCTCGGGTGTGACTGGTGACTGGTACCGGGTGTGACTGGTGGCTAGTTAATAAATGTTTATAAACCACCGCTTCTGATATTTAAAAGTTAAGTTAATATTATTATAACCAAATAGATGTCATTCTAAATATCTAGATAAATTCATCCTGCAAATGATATACACACTAAAACAATGGTAGTTAAAACCAACTCACAACTAATTAATTGCGCTGTTGAACGTATAGAACCTAATAATGAATATTCATTTGCAATAACACAAATTGTAGCTTTTATCATTAATTTGCAAAGGGATAAGCATTATTAATAAATCTCTAGTTTTAAAAGTTTATTTTATACAATAAATATATAAATTGTAAGTATAAGAGATTTGAAGATCCATGTATGAAGTGAATTAAACACATAATAAGCTGTAATTGATAAATAGACAGCATGGATAAATTTGACCGGATTAACCAACTACCCGACATTATCATTTTCAAATATATCCATTAAAGAGATTTACTTTTCAATAAAGAATACAACTGTATGTGATATATTTGATTTACGTGCTAAACCTTAGATCTACAAATACACTATTTATTAGCTATAATGTCATTAATAGCTGCTACTGCCAAATCAGCACAATTAGGACTACACTCTTGGTTGTTCGGGTGTGTGTGCTGCTGGTGCTGCCTGCCCGTACTACTTGGCTGCGAACTGGCGTCCTGCACACGCAGCAGCAGCCAGTGTGCTATCTAACAAACTGTAACACGAGCGGTTCCACGGCATAGCAATGCAAGCATGGATTGAAATCCCGTTCTAATCCGAAAACGCCAGGTAATCGACATTGCACTTGTTGTCACCCAGAGTCCTCAAATCACCTACAACCTATACTCAGTATGAAATGCGACCAGAACGTATCTACATCATTCATTTTTGCTTCAATAAAAACGACTTGGTTCTTCACGTCAGTCTCCTTCAGTAGCAGCCTTTGGACCAGGGCCTGTCCTTCAATCAAAGAGCCTTGGATCTGTGTGGAACCTCGTTGATGCCAGTAGTTCCTGCCTCCATGAGGTACTGCCACACTGTCTACTGCTATCATCGTGTTCATCGTTCATCGTTCATCGTGTTCATCGTTCATCGTTCATCGTTCATCGTTCATCGTTCATCGTTCATCGTTCATCGTTCATCGTTCGTCGTGTTCATCTGTACAATTACAATAATACGTTTTGGTGTGATAGGCGACGGCACAGTAGGAAGGAATTGTTGGGTGAATGTGTTGGGTGAATGTGCATGTGTGTGTAGGTGTATAGAGTGTGTGTAGGTGTTTACGTGAGGTGAATGTATGAGGTACTTGTGCTGTGCTAAGTGGTGAAAGATGGAGCACGAATGTTGGCTCCTGTGAAAGTAAGGACGCTACGATTCTAGTGACCAAATACGTAGCGTGAGTCCTTTTACTGTACGGTACGAGCTGAGAGCATGATTGCTGTACTGAAAAATGGCATACTGTTTCCAGAAACTTGCACCAAAGACCTACCAGTGAATACAAGACGTGACCTTACTGGACCTACTGACTGACTTGGCGTAGGACTTCTACATGCCTGACATCTGATTAGTGGAGGACCCAGCCCATTAGCAAACACCAAAAAGGTAGGGATGAAAAGGGCAAGCATCAGAAGTTATTGGATGTGTGTAATGCATAGCGCAGCACTGAAGGTCATTGGCTGTGGTGATGCAGACTGCGGACGGACTGAGTGTACAGGCTAGCGAGGTTATTTCAGACGCTAGTGTAGTGTAATAGTGTGGTCTGCCATGATCCTTCCCCACTAACACTATAGTTACCGCACACCATGCATCCTTAGCCGCAGCACTGCCTGAAGAGTTCCAATAGCGTCCTCAGGCCCAGTAGTTTTGCTGGGAGTAAAAGCGTCAACGCTAGCTCTACTCTTCAGTAGTTCCTTCATTTCCGTCGGTTCCCGTTTAGAAGACGGTCATTTACCAACGTCCAATTCACCATAGCATAAACCACTAGCTGTTAAAATTATATGTTTAGATAGTTGATTGAATAATCTTGAACTTAATATTGTAATACATGAATTCGATGATTTATTATCAATGACCTTAAAGAAAATTTGAAAATTTTGAACGGGCGAGAAAATCAAGAAGATATCTCGCCGAGTATGACAAGTTGTCAAAGATAATAAATGGTCGTATAAAAAATAAAACTCTAGAAGAATTTAGAGAAGCTAAAAAGCTTAGAGCTAAATTGCCATCTAAAGATCCAATGGATCCAAACTTTAAAAGATTATTATCCGTCAGATATGCTGATGATTTTGTTAAATTTATAATTGGGTCAAAAACATCGTTCATCGTTCATCGTTCATCGTTCATCGTTCATCGTTCGTGGTGCTGGTCAATGTACCGTATGGAGACTGTCACCAAGTAGCTGGTTCAGTCTACATTTACAAACCTGCTATTGTATCGAGTACCATAGATGTCTATGTGGCCGTTGTTCACTTCTAGAAGATCCACATCAATCGACAATGTTTCTGTTCAGTACTAGTCACTTGATCTAGTGGACCTCGAAAAAGCCACCTTCAAAATTCGGTTTGCAATCCCCGAATGGGACGACGCAACGAGCCAAGATTCAGTCAGTCTTTGTTCTTGTTCGTAGGTGACTGACTTCAATCTGGCCCTCCTCAGATCTACGGTACTCTTGAAAACGTCTAGTATTGGTGACAATGTGGTAGAGAGCTTGGTGCTTGAGTATTAGCTGACACTGTCATATGTAGTCTATTAGTTTGGCCTAGATAGTGTAGTTAGTCTCGAGCTCTTCCCATTCCTAGTATGAAGAGGCACACCTACTCGGCCTGAGAGCATCAGTCAACCAGCGACTTACCCACGCAGGTAGGGCAAGAGCAGCCAAGCCAAGCTCATCATCACAGAAACTCAACACTGAACACGCCAATGAAGGAGGGACGAACCGAAGACATGTTCGCACTCACTATTCCTTCTTCTCCAACTCCTGGTCGATCCCCACCACCTCGTGCCCCTCCACCAACGACATCGTCACCAACTGCGCAGACACCTGGCTTCTCACCGCATGCAACGCCTCCGGGTGCGACTCCTGCCACTGCCGCAACTTGTGGCTCTGCCCCGTCAAGTCCCAGTAGATGCCCCGGAACGTGTTGTAGATGCCCGCACGGCCCTCCCACACCGGCCCCACCACCACTATGAACGCGGTGATGAACGACCAGATAAAGAGCACGCTCACCCACCCCGTGAAGAACCGCTTGCTGAACACATAGCCGCTGCCGTACATGGGGATGGGCCAGAGCAAGATGAGGCACACCGCCAACACGCCGCAGATGGTCAACGCGATCTTGAACGCCTTGTTGAGCCGGGCGCTCTCTGCGGCGTAGTCGTCGGCCTGGCCCAACGCCAACGTGTGGGCAATTTGTGTGGTCTGCGAGCGGATGGGCGCCAACTTCTCCGGGTCCGGCGTGTGCGACTCGGCCGCAAGCAACTCCTCCTCCTCGTCCACACGCGTGATGGTCTTCAAGATGTTCCAGTCGAACTTCTGCGGCTTGAAGGCCACGGTGAGCACCGGGATGATGATAAACGGCGACAAGAGCGCCACCACGTTGCCGGTCAACATGGCGTCGTCCTCGAACGTGCTGGGCACGCTGACCGTGCCGAAGTTGACCTTGGTGCACACCAACCACAGCATGATGGCCAAGGCCGTGGCTGCGGGCGGCGTGAATGTGGCCGCGGCCCAGTTCTGGTTCTTGGAGATCAACGTCATGGCGGATGGAAGCACCGCGCCGCCGATGATCACGCCCATGAGCTCGTAGAGATAGCCCATGGAGATGCCCGCGTAGTACAAGCCGATGGCGAAGCCGGCCATGATGTAGGCAAAGCCCACCACCGACGCGTGCGACACCAAGATGAGCCGCTTGCCCGAGGCCTTGGGGTCGAGGTACGTGCGGTAGAAGTCGTAGGTGAAGATGGATGACACGGCGATCAACTCGGCGGACATGGCAGACGTCACGGCCATGAACACCAACAAGAGGCTCATGACCGCTCCGCTCTTGCCCAAGAGCGCCACGGCCGCGTTAGGCAACACCAAGCCAGCGCTGACCTCGTCCGCGGTCATGGCGTTCGGGTAGGTGGGCCAGCTGGGCGTGCCCTGCAAGCAGAGCGCGGTGAGGCCCAAGGTGGTGGACACGAACATGGGAATGGCGAACCACGCCAAGCCGCCCATCACGTAGCCGGGCAACGTGGCCACGGGGTCCGAGGCAAACGCCTTGTTGAAGTAGCCGTTGTCCAAAAAGACCGTGCCGAAGTTTCCCACGATGTTGATCACGAAGAAGATGCCGCCGGACCGCGACTTGATGGTCAAGTAAGAGCCGCCGGCGTTGCCCTCTCGCGGCTGGGTCTCGGCCAACTTGGTGACCATGTCCCACACGGCGCCGGGCGAGCCCAACTTGTCAGACACCGCGAAGGTGTTGAAGCCAAACACCAACATGATAATGACAATCACCACGGTGTGCGCATAGTCGGTCAAGAACGTGGCCTTGATGCCGCCGAAGATGGTGTAGATCACCACGCCTAGCGGCAACAACAAGCACGCTGCCACCACGTTCATGCCGGTCAAGTCGTGCACCACGGCCGAGCCGCCAGTCAAGAGCATGGCCGTGACCAACACGTTGGTGGCAAAGCCCCAGAAGCAGTACACGCCGTGAGTCACGCTGCCGTAGCGGGCCTTGATAATCTCGAGGTACGTGTGGGCATGTGGAGCACGTTCCTTGCCCTTGATGGCCAAACACGCAAACAAGATGATCTGCACGGCGGCACCGGCCGAGTAGTAGAGCGCTCCGGACACACCGTTGTTGTACACCTGCACTGTGGACGTCAACAACGTGGCAGCCCAGGTCCACGACGACACCACCGCCGCCGACAAGAGGAACTTTTTGACGGAGCGACCGGCCGTGGAGAACTCCTCTGCAGTCATGATTTCTTTGTTGTACCTCTTCAAGCAGAAGGTGGTGAGCACCATTCCCGCGGCAAAGAGCGCGCCGAGGCCCACCACCACGGCATAGCCTGCGGCTTGGGGAAGCGGAACGTACTGAGCAACAGGCATAAAGGAGGGTGTTTGGGACGGCTGGGCATGCTGGCGTGGAGTCTTATATAGATAGGGCGGTTGCAGGCGCGGCTTATCGGGGCGTGTGTGCCGGATGCTGCTTATCAGAGGACTTTTTCGCCGAGCCATTATGCAGGTTATCAGGAAGCGCCGCAGCGCCGGCGTCCTGCACATGGAGGCGCCGGGCCGGCCGCCAGCCGTCGCAAGTGTGTGGTAGGCGTGCACGATGCAGGAGTTAGCGCCTGACGTGTTTTACCATCCGATTAGCTTCGCCCGTGTGCAGGCGCCCTTGTATGCCGGCTTATCGGACCTTTTGAGACCAGGCATGTGGGACTTCCCTGCACCAGGCGCCCAGATTCCCAATAGTGCCAAGAATGAATAGCAGCACATGCGATAACGGGATGCCATCATAATGCATTCAAACATGCCATGGGCGGGAGACAACCGGCGGCGTCAGACCAAAAAACCAGTCGGGAATGCAGCGGGGATGCCAGAATAGGAAAGAAAGTAGCGGATGATTTGGTCTTCTGGGAGTCTGCAGTAGGGGAACAAGGAGAGGTTGGAGCTTCACTAGCATTGGCGGAATGATAAGGAATCAGGTTGAAGGGCAATGGGACGACAGGCAATGAAAGGCAATGACAGACAATAACATTACCATACCATAACATACCATACCACAACATACCATACCATACCATACCATACCATACCATACCATAACATAACATCAACCTTCTACCATCATCGTCAATTTCAAAATCTCATTGCTAGTGCGAATCTCATACTTTAGCCCTATTTATACTCCGCGCGCTCGTTTTGCAGCCACCTCCTTTTACCTACAAATTGTCTATAAAAGGGCCGTCCGCACCCAGCAATTTGCCAGCCATAAAATGCAAACGTTTACTAGCGATACCATCACAACTTGTTACTCTTGCGGACTGAACGATGACGATGGAGATGTTGCAGGGGAATGATATTACTAGTCGCCGATGAAAACGCTGCCTGTATTGGCCAGGGGTTCTAGCAAGTTGTTCTTCTATGTTGGCTGAACAAAGTGGTGGACCAGATCTTCTGCGGCGAATGGACAATTTCACTTGCATGGCGGAAATTGGTTGCAATTCGAGAATATCTTAGGCTCCTGGCTCATTGATTGTCTATTAGCCCAGTCTGACACTTGCCTGGCACCTTCTACTACTACACATTCTCCTGCAACGGCCTAACTAGTCGGCCTCAAAATCATTCAATGATCCTGGCTACTGCTCTTAGCTCTTTCATGCCAACAAACATTCTGATTAGTCTGGACTCGGAAAAGAACCGCTCTATCTGACTCAACATCGTCTAGCGCATTGCAGAGCTGACTGCTTATCGAGCGTGTTCCCGATTTTAGTCGGAACGCAGCGAGATACGGAGGGGAAACTGTATTCACCGTGGTCGTTGTGCTGATTGGCCAGCAGAACCTGGCAGCATGTGGCAAGTGTCTTCTGAACCGCGTCAGTAAGGGAAAGTGGTTTAAGAGCTGGTCCTCTGATTACAATTCAGGCTCGTCTAATGCACTATTGGCCGAACACAAGCGTGGCGAAATGGTTATCAGATTTTACAGGTTCAGCCATACAGAGATTCGAGTGGGACTTCTTTGAGTTAGTTTTCCATTCAGAAAGGTGCTTCTCCAAGGTATGTTTTAATCTAGAGGTCTATCTGTCATACCATCCATCCGATCCATCGGAGAGACTAATTGTGCGTGCTTGATACATCCTACCAAGTCGTCGCAGATGTACCATCACTCTATCAATAGATGACCATCTTACATCTTAGTTCCGATATTATGACCGTGGGTCTGACACTTGGATCATAAGCTAGTCAATGACACTACCCAAGTGGAGCAGACTAGCCATTGACTCTGATAGAGCGAACTAGCCATTGACTCTGATAGAGCAAACTAGCCATTGACTCTGATCTTGTCACTCAGAATCAGCGACTTGATGACTGACTTTGGTGCCTGGAGAACCACGTTATTGCTGGTCAGCACGGATTTGGGTCCTTAGTCAAAAGCTTCCAGCAGGTGATTTAAAAACGCCAGTGGCATTTGCTGAGTTCCGCGATACTGACTGTCAGATACTGCAACCCTTGGTATAAGTTGGTATAAGGTGGCACTGGTGTGAGAATCCGCCCGCTGATGAACACACACACGCCAATCTTCAGGGACGGGAAGGGGGGGGGGGGGGGGGGGGGGGGGGGGGGGGGGGGGGGCAGAAACACAGCTATCCAGGCCATGTGTTGCAGTGTGCGGCCGAACCATCTGAGTAGTGTTGACTGCTGTGGGTCAAGCGTTTCTTTTGGCATGAAAATATGCTCCCACCCATAATGAAGCTCAAGATATCAATTCTATGGCACGGTTGAATGAAATGCAGGGAGGAATAGCTTTGCATAGACGCAGGCTTAGAGTTCATTGACCATAATCGCAGCAAGACGTCCCAAAATTGTGGATCTTCCACTTTCGATTGCTCCATGGAAACACATACTCAAAACCAGTTTGGGTCCGCAGACATCACTCAAACTTCAACCCATCCAACTGCATCAACGACTCGCTATAGTCCGAAGCCATAACACTTTCGTTCGGACGCTCAGGCTTGTTCGGACACTCGGCCTCATCGCTGAATCCTGTTTTCCCACTAGCAGCCTTGTTAGACTCCCAAGAGTCCTCGCGACCAAACCCGTACTCCCCCAAAGCCACCAAGCTTTGAGACGCGGTGTACTGATCCCTCAAGTCAGCAGAAATGCCATTCTGTTCTGCTACCACCTTCTCTCGTGCCACCCGCCGGAGCTGTTCGTGGTCCGCAAGCCGCTGAAGAATGGCCACGTCAAATTTGTTCACGTGGTAGAACGTCCCCAGAATATGGTTGTCCTGCACTAGTAGCGCCTTTTCTAGGCACCGCTCGAGCTCTTCCGTGCAGATAGTCGTGGCCCAGCCAAAGTGCTCTGCAATGTCCACCACAGACCGCCCGGGGAAGTACCGGTGCTGGCTCCTCTTGTAGCCGTCTGCGTCGGCCACCATCTCGCTCTGGAACTTCTCCACCATGAACGCGTTCTCCTCGCCCACCATGTAGTCCAAGATGATATGGTGGATCTCGTTCTCGCTGTTGTTGTTTCGCTGCGCCAACACCCGCAACCCCGACAGAAACGTCTTGACCTTGACCGGAAGCTGGAGCTTGTCAAGAAGCTGCATGCAGGCGTCCATCTGGTCGGGCGCCACCAAGCGGGCGCCGAAGCCCTGCGCCGCTAGCCGATACCGGTTGTAAGAGGCAAACACGTCTTGCACCGTGGCCATGGACGTGGGCCGCGTGAGCTCATGGTTGACCAAGAACTCGCTGAGGTTGCGGGCAAGCTCCGTCGGCCCAGGTACCTCTGAGATACCACCCGAAGCGGAAGCGGGAAATCGGCCTTTCTTGTGCACGAGCCCGCTGAAGCTCTGCGTGAGCTGGAGCACGTCCTGTGCCCGATGCATCAACTGCTCCAAGTCGTTGAGAGACAGCGACAACACCCGCTCGTTGTTCAAGCGCCTCATTTCGTCGCTCTTCTCGATGGCTGAGATGCCGCCGTGCACCACTCTCCCGGCCGGGACGCTAGCCGGCTCCGCCAACCGCGTGGCTTGTTTGTTGACTGCGCCTTTGGCCTGAAGCTCCTTCCACTCGATGTTTTCGATGGCCTGCGTGGCCGCCTCAAAAAACTGCCGGTGGCCGCCCTTCCGGAAGCTGATCTTGATGTACGGCTCGTTGTTGGTGTACACCTCGGGCTCCTGGAGCTGGAGGTACGACGGGACGTTCTGGCTGCGGCCGGGGGTTCTGGGGACCGTTTTAGCTGCTTTCAACGGCGCTGCACACATTTCGCAGAAGCGCATGGAGGGGTGGTTGAGGAACGTGCACTTGGGGCACTGGCCGATTTCGGGGGGCGCCAGGCTAGTTGAAGTGGGAGGCGCCAGGCTAGTTGAAGTGGGGGGCGCCAGGCTAGTTGAAGCGGGGAGCACCAGGCTAGTTGGAGCGGGGGGCACCAGGCTAGTTGGAGCGGGAGGCGCGTCTTGGATCACCGTCAGAGACGCCGGTTCAGGAAGACCGGGGTCCTGCATGGCGCTCACCTGGGCCGCCGACGCCAAAATGCCACACGCCACACACTTCGGCGTCTGCTCCGACCTGGGGTCGTGGTGGTTGTTGAATGAGCACACAGCACACACCCAGTCGCAGATGAGCGGCGCCGAGTCCACGTCCGTGGCGGGCTCCGGCCGAAGGTATAGCTTCACCTTGGGCAGCGACCGGAGAAACTTGTCGATATACTCCGCCCGCGAGAGGAGTCGGAGATAGACGCCCACCGCACACACACCCTGCGAGTCCAAGAACATCATCCGCTTGGAAGTGAGGTACACACGGCCATTCTGGAGGGCGCGGAGCTTCAGCTTGCCTTGATAGAGGCCCACGTGGTCGGTGGAGAAGAGCTCGGTTTCGTTTTGGAGGAAGATGGGGCGGTTGCTTGTGTTGACGGGGATTTCGTGCCAGACATTGAGGCGGGACATGAGATGGGGATGAGAAGGGGATGAGCAGGGGATGAGCAGGTGATGAGATGGGGATGAGATGGGGATGAGATGGGGATGAGATGGGGATGAGATGGGGATGAGATGGGGATGAGATGGGGATGAGATGGAGTATGGAAGTGTGTTGAGTAGGCGTTTGGGTGATTGGCAGCTAGCTAGATCAGGTGTGGAGTGAGCGGTTGTGGAGTGAGCGGTTGTTGAATGCAGGCGTGATGCAGGCGTGATGCAAAGATGCAGGATGAATGATGGATTGGGCGGCAGAGGCCGAGACGAAGACCAGGTCAGAGGCGTAGGGAGCTACGCCGGCCGCACAGATGTCATGAGGACTGGTGCGATAGCCGCGGGATCACGTGCGCAGTCACGTGCACGTGTATACACGGGCACGTGAGCATCCCTCCGCGCGCACGTGAGCATGCCCGTGCTCGCTCTGCGCCCCGAGTGCTGGTTGCAATTCGGTACGTTGGCGTCTTTGCACCACATACTACTAAGCGCCGTTTCGCCCACCAGCTCGAGCATCTAGGGAGGAGAAGGCTACAGAGGTCAACGCAGAAGCAAGCCGTCACGCATACTCATTGTTCACCTGTCACTGTTCACGTCCATTTACTTGCTGATCCGGCGTTTCACTAGCCATTGCCACATTTACTCACAGCATCCCTTATAGGTGTTACCCTGGCTCATTGGTCCCTGGCTCATTGGTTCCTGGCTCATTGGTCCCTGGCTCATTGTCCCCTGGCTGTCATACTGCCCTGGTTACGTCCCCTGGAATCGCTAGTCTTATCGCACCATGGCTTTCTTGTTCAAGCGCAACCCTAAAACGCCGCCCGAGCTCATCCGCTCCCTCAACGAGCTGGTGGCCAAACTCGACTTGTCCGCCGAGTCCCGCAAGAATCAGGACGATTGCCACCGCTACTTGCGCCAGGTCAAGACGTTGTTCTATGGCGACGACGAAAACGAGCCCCAGCAGGACCAGGTCGGGCTTCTAGCCGCAGAAATGTACGCATCCGACTCGCTCTTCCACTTGGTGGCGGCGCTATGGATGATGGACTTTGAGCTGCGCAAGGACGTGGTGTCGGTGTTTCTGGCGCTCTTGCGACGAAAGGTCGGCGCAGAAACCCCTACCGTGGACTACTTGCTTTCCAAAAAGCCCGAGGTGTTGGTGATGCTAATGCAGGGCCCCGAGCTGCCGGAGATCTGTGTGACGTGCGGCCAGATCCTCCGCGAGTGTGTCAAGTACGAGCCCATCAACCGCTACATCTTGTACCAGCAGGCGGGCAAGTTCTGGCGCTTCTTCAGCTACGTGCAGAACCCGGTGTTCGAGATCGCCACCGACACCTTTGTCACGTTGAACCACGTGTTGACCGTGCACAAGAAGCTCGTGCTGGAGTTTTTGGCGCAGAACTGCGTGGTGTTCTCCACGCACATCAACGGGCTCATCCGCTCCGATAACTACGTGACCAAGCGCCAGTCAGTGCGGCTCCTCACGGAGTTGGTCATGCAGAAGCAGAACCAGCAGTTTCTTTTGCACTACTTCGACGACACCGCCAGCCTCAAGATCATCATGTTGTTGTTGAGCGACAAGTCGCGCAATGTACAGCTCGAGGGCTTCCACGTGTTCAAGTTTTTTGTGGCCAAGCCGAAGAAGAGCCAGAAGATCCTTGATATCTTGACCAAGAACAAGGACAACTTTCTCCGCTTCTTCAAGACCTTCGACGTGTCCGAGCACGGCTCCAACATCGCGGAGGAGCGCGACTACATTTTGCATGAGATCCAAAAGCTCCCAGACATAGCGAGGGGCGGGATGGAGCCGGGCCACTGCTAGGGCCGCAGGTGCTGGAACAGGCAGTGGTGCCACCGGCAACAGGCAGCGGTGCCACCGGAACACGTGCCGGGCACGTGCCGGGCACGTGCCGTGACATTACGTCCAGCCTGTTGTCGGCCCCATGGAGTTCTCTTATGTGAGTGACAGTAATTGTGTTGGGGCCATGAGGCTCGCTCGCACATCCGTCTAGCTACAGCTCTACTTCCCGCATACTAATTCATAACACGCCAGTCTCTGCAGGCCGTCTATTGAATCACTCTCGACCACCCACGGAACTCCTCCTCTCCGTACTGAATGGCCTTGATCCACTGCGCAATCTGCGCCGTCAACTCGCCCGCTGAACCCTTGGCCAAGGGCACAGAAATATCCTCGCCCTTCCAGCCAATGGTATCGATGGGTGCCACCAACGCAGCGGTGCCTGCGCCGAAAGCCTCCACCAACTCGCCCTTCTCGGCCCTTTCCTTGACCTCGCCAATGGTGTACTTTCTTTCCGACACATCCCACTCGCTAGCATCCAATCTTGCTCTGCAGATCTCCAAGATAGAGTCTCGCGTGACTCCCTCCAAGATGGTGCCGTCCAACGGAGCAGTCACCAACTCCTTCTTGCCCGAGGCCTGCTGGAACACGAAAAAGACATTCATAGTGCCCACCTCGGTAATGTAGCCCTCGTCTCCGAAAAGCCAGAGGTTCTGCTGGTAGCCCCTGCGGGCGGCCTCCAACTGGGGCTTGATGCAGGGGGCGTAGTTGGCCCCCAACTTCTTGTCTCCCACACCGCCGGGCCAAGCTCTGACCGCGTAGTCGGTGGCCTCCAAAGCCACAGGCTTGAAGCCGGTGGAGTAGTAGGGGCCCACGGGCGACGCAATCAAGTACAAAAGGGCTCGGTCGGGCACGGACACGCCCAAAGAGGCGCTGGTTCCGATGATAGTTGGTCTCAAGTACAACGAGTAGCCCTCGCCGGTGGGCACAAAGTCCTGCTCCAACTCCACGAACTTGGTGATCAACTTGATGAACTCGTCCGAGTCAAACGTGGGCAACACGATTCTCTCGGCGGACTTGTTCATTCTCTCCATGTTCTTGTCGGGGCGGAAAATGCGGATCTTGTTCTGGGGGTCTCTGTAGGCCTTCATGCCCTCGAACGCCTCGAACCCGTAGTGGAACACCACGGTGGAGGGGTCGAGGCTGAGGTTGTGGTAAGGCGTGATGGCGGGTGCTCCCCAGCCGTGCTCGGCGGTCCACTCGATCTCCAACATGTGGTCGGTGAAGGTCTTTCCGAAGACCAACTGGTCTTTGGGGAGCTTCTCCTTTGGCGACGTGGTTTTCTGGATCGTCAACTTGGATGCGTCCAATTTGTTCTGGCTCATGGTGGCGAACTGTCTGTTAGTGAATGTCCGGCGTGAGGCCCAGGCAGGAAGCGCCCGAAGGGAGGCCATGGGCAATCTCATAGTGTGAGGAGTGATTGCGAACGTACCTTTTGCGTGGTAGCGAAAAAACTTCGACCGCGCAGCCGCCGGTGTTTTATACGGGGCAGCCCGGTTCCGGCCGCTGTCATCTGCCGCGAATAACCGTGTAAATTGCGACTCCACACATACGTGCACCCCGCTCGGATAATCATGCCACTTGACTGCTTGATGAGTCATGACACTGTAGGTATTTTTGTCAGTCTGAGCTGTTGTCCAATTCCTGTCTTAGATGTAGATGTGATGTAGATGTGATGTATATGTGATGTATATGTGATGTAGATGTGATGTAGATGTGATGTAGATGTGATGTAGATGTAGATGTAGTGTCTAGTGACTAGTGTCTAGTGTCTAGTGTCTAGTGTCTAGTGTCTAGTGTCTAGTGTCTAGTATCTAGTCATCTAGTCATCTAGTCATCTAGTCATCTAGTCATCTAGTCATCTAGTCATCTAGTCATCTAGTCATCTAGTCATCTAGTCATCTAGTCTTCTAGTCATCTAGTCTTCCAGTCTTCTAGTCATCTAGTCTTCTAGTCTTCTAGTCTTCTAGTCTTTTAGTGATAAAGTGATCTAGCATCTCCATCTGGTTATCTGGTCATCTTTATCTAGTTATCTGGTCATCTGCATCTGGTCGTCTGGTCTGTGATCAAGTGATCTAGCATGTTCATCTAGTGATCTGGTCATCTTCATCTGGTCTAGATTCTGATCAAGTGATCTAGCATCTTCATCTGGTCATCTTCATCTAGTGATCTGGTCATCTAGCATTCATCTCATCGGTCTCTAGTCTGATCTAGCATTCATCTCAGCGGTCTCTAATCTGATCATGTCATCTAGCATTCATCTCATCGGTCTCTAGTCTGATCATGTCACCTATCATCTTCATCTGTCTCCGTCCATCGTTCGTCTAGTATGCCCGTAGATTGGCCACCATGTGGTTGTTGAGAAATACCTTGCCATCGGCCTCGGTGCTGAAGGCTCCGCCTAATTCTTCCAAGAATTCTCGCTCGCTCCAGACCCTGCCACCAATTTCTCTTCCATTGATCTCATATACCCAGAACACCTTCGAGTCTTGCACAACATCGCTTCCGCTAAGATTCCGAAGCATTTCGTAAGTGACCAAGTTCTTTTCACGATCAATCGAATTGGCTGTCAAGTGCTCTACCTTGACTCTGCCACTGAGCTTAGGCATCACCGTATCACCCCGCTTGAAAGACATCTCATGTACGTCCTCCCGTACAACATACGTCTTGTAAGCCTCGGGCCTAGATAACGCCCCAATGACGAGTTCCGTGCGCTGCGTGGTGGATTCCCTGGTGGACATGCAATCGCGCTCCATGCTGTAGATTTCCGTGAATGATGGCGTTAGCTCTATTGGCTGCAAATGGCCCATGTGCTTTGGCCTCACGAGCGTGACGTTGAAGTCTTTTTCTGGCAGAAACATCTGGCCCATGTCGTAGAATGCCGATTGCAAAAGCTGCTTTGGTCTGCTTTTCCATTGGGCGGGTGCGACTTCACATCTGTCGTATTCCTCTGCAATGGGCCGCAATTGAGAATACCTCTCCACAACTTCGTTCTCATCAGGGTCATCGGCGGGTCCTAACGCATTGGCCTGAACCTTGAAACCTCGCCACATCGACTTCTTATGGTTTTTGTTCCTGGAAACGTCCTCTGCCGTACAAAACTCCCGCAACCTTTTGCGGAACCACTGCCGACTGTTTCGAGCAGCATGTTCCTCGAACCACAACGGGTGCGCCTCGGTTGAGAATATCCAATTCTTGGTCTTCATTTTGGAAGAGTGGACGTAACTTTGGTCATTTTCATCGAAAAGCAAATACAAGTATTTGAGCAGTTCGCCCAACACGAAAGTCTCCATGCGATCTTGCAACTCTCCGGTTCGAACATCCTGAAATCCGCCGAACCCGCATGGTGCTTTGAATTTGTTTTCAAAAAGCTCCAACACTCGTGCCCCGATCTGGAGGTAGAGAGGGTCTCGAGTGGCCCGGTAAAGATAATATGTTGACTCGATAAATTCTGGCCGAAGTGGGTACCATTCCAAAGAGATAGCGGTATCGACGCGTAGCTGTTGTAGCTGCTCTGGGGTCATATTGGACTCAGAAATGAAACAATCGTAGTTCCATCGCTCTGGCAAACCATCGAAAACATTCCAGATCTTGAGAAATACTAAATGGCTTCTCACGGCTTCACTCAATCTTCCTGCTAATACCTGCACCCCTGGCCAGAAAGCGCTTAGCAGGTCGATCCAAAGGTTTGCTGCCAGTCCAGTGAGTGTATCAATGTTTTGGAAGTACATGTATCCGTCTTTGGAGGCTACTTTAGCCAGGTGAGAGAGCAAAGCTAGGTATGAGCGTTGGAACACGGACATAAGATTGTCATCGTTGAAAAGAATCGCTCCTTTGAGAGCATGCTCGTAAAAAGAGTCGACCAGCGCTCCTATGCCGGTCAAAGAGTCTTTCCACAAGTTTTTGACGGGATCAAACGTCATGGGGAGCAAACCAAGCGGCAGCCGAGCATCCCAGACCTTGTAAAATGTTTTGTTTGTGAGTTGCTCAAAGGAATAATCACCAGTTAGCCGCAGCAAGAGAGTGAACTCGAGAAAAGGCGTAGTAGCACCTGCCGTGCAGCCTTGTAGCGAGTGTTGCGTCTTGACGCCTTTGATCCCGGAGGCAAGGTTGATTCGAGGAAGCGGTAGGCTTGTAGATGTCTTGTACACGGGAATAAGGCGAAGGCCCAAGTCGTACGCCATCTCTAGCAAAAAGCCATCGTATACTCGGACCATTTCTAGGTATGTTGGGTGGTCATAAACCTGTTCGGTCAACGCGAGGTGCATGGAAAGGAGGCCGCCTAACCAGCGTATGGACGCCTCAAAGACCTGGATCAGATGGTTTTGGTTGAAGTACCCCACCCTATTGTCGCTCAAGTAGGATAGGGCGGCCTCCAACTGCTCCCATTCCTGCATGATGAGGAGTGTGTCCAAATTATCCAACAAGGTCAGAGACACGTTTCCCAAAGTGTCGAGATGAATGTCGTCTTTCGTCGTGAACTGAGGGCCGTATGGGATGCAAGAGTATGGCTTGACCTCATCCGCAGGGAACCCATGGGCCATGTATGAATCCCAGCCATGGCGAAACAAGGATTTCGTGGCCGATTGAAGTTCTCGTAAGTGATCAGGCGTGAAGCTGGAGCGCTCTGTTATTTGAGCTGAAACAACCAGAAAAACATGCCCGAGTAGCCATAGGTGTCTCATGAGTTGTGAGCTGGCTTCATGTGCGCTCTCTCGATATCTTCGCAATCCTGCAGTAAGAACCTTCTGCCAAACAAGTTGTTCAATTACTGCCAAAGTAGCAGTGGCATATGGGGCAAGGTGGCAGAATTCGGTAGTGCCTGTATAATTTCCGACGTCTGTGTCTGTATGATAGCAGTGGGGTGGCCGAGTTTGTGCTATAGCGTGAAAAATTTGTAGAAGTTTGGGCGGGAGGTGGGCTTTATATACACCTGTTATGCATCATTGTTTCAGGTTTGCGCTTCCAGGTTTGCAACAGTTTCAGGTTTGCTCAGTGCTTCTGGTTTGCACTTGCAGATTGCAGCCACTTGCATAAAATATGGTGGCAACTCGCAGGACTCCGGTTGTTGCAGCCAGTGACGTGGCGTAGGCTGCGCTGCCAGGATTTGCAGCCCAATCGAATCTATATAAAGCAGGCTTCGCCGCTCTAAAATCTACAATATCAACAACAGAGGTCTCCATAGATGAATCCATTCATGACCGCAGAAGCAATTCACGACGCTAGTGGATACCTTTATAGATGGCGTCTGCCACCTTGAGTGTATCGTTCATCTCCTTCACATCATGCACTCTGACAATGTCAGCACCTTGTTCAACACAGGCGACCACAGAGGAAGCAGTGGCGACGAGTCTGTTCTTAGCCTCCACTTCTCCCGTCAAAATGCCGAGGAACTTCTTCCTGCTGGGCCCCATGAGCATAGTCATGCCGTGAAAACTGGTATAAGCGCCGGTACCAAGATCGAGCTGGGCGTACTGTTTGAACCTAGAGCCATGGCGCAAAATGGCCACGTTCTGGCCAATGTCTTTGGCAAAGCCGATTCCCGGATCAAGGATTATTTGCCATTTGCGAACACCTCGTTCGCTGGCAAGCTTGATCTGGCTAGCCAATTCCCGACTTACACCATTGATGAGATCCCGAGTGGTACTTTCCAACTCGGGCAAAATTCCGGTTCGAATGTCAACATGGTACTCCACAAGATGGGCCTCTGCGGGCCCGTAAGTGGTGAGGCTGCTCATGGTTGCCGGAGTGCCTCGCGTATGGTTCATGACGTAACCGCATCCATATCCAGCAACCACTCCAAACATATTCGGATCATACAACCCCATGGAAATGTCGTTGATAATATCTGCACCTGCAGAGAGTACAGCGTCCGCCACTTTGGCACGATAGGTATCAACCGAGATGAGAATGTCGTCCATTTCGGGAAGCTCTCTGATGGCTTGTACCACGGACAAAACACGCGCAATCTCCTCTTCCTCGGAGGGCTCGTGGCTTCCTGGACGAGTGGACACGCCACCTATATCGATGATGGTGGCGCCCAGATCCCTCATACGTCTCACGTCTTCCAAAATCTTCGATTTGGCCGAAGTGAAGTTTATACCCCCATCACTGAACAGATCCGGAGTCACATTGAAGATGCCCATCAAGTGCGTTGCGGAAGATCCGTTGTGCTGGATCTTGAGTGATCGCCCATGTTGGCCAGGGATGTACAGCACCAAAGCAGAGCTTTCTTGGATTTCAGGGTTGGTTTCCATCTTTAGCAACTTGGAGAGATGATCATGGATCGGTTCTGCCGTGACCGGATGCGTAAAGTCGGGAGCGATGAGCTCGCAAAGAGGCAGGAGAACGAAGGTCCGGTCCAACATCGCCATGTGGGGCACCACCAAGTCCTTGGAGGTGACGGCAGAGTCCCCGAAGAGAATGATATCCAAATCAATGGAACGTGGGCCATTCGCAAAGTCCTTTACACGCGTCATTTTTTGGTACTCGATGTCCTTGAGCACCTCTAAAAGCTCGTGTGGAGTCAACCCAGCAACTTTGAGATGTACAACACCATTATAAAAGTCCGCTTGGTCAACGTGGTACATTGGCTTGGAGATGTACAATGTCGAGGTGGACACTATGGAGATTTGAGGGTGTTCGTCCAAAAACTTGAGTGCTTTGGATATGTTCCCCACTTGGTCCCCAACATTGGAGCCAAAGGCAACATAAACGTCGTGGGATGCATTCTCAGTGCCAGTTTCCAGAACAGGCAAGTCAAACGCTGCAGTTTCCGTGGATTTGGAGACTGATTTGCCGAGTTTAGGCACGCCTTGGAAGTCGGCCTGAGTATAAAAGCACAGCACTCCAACACCTTCGGTGTACACTATCGCATTGGGCTTCGTGACACGCACGGACACAGATTCAACGCTAAATGACTGGAGGATCCATTGCGAAGTTTTCTGAACAAGAGCCTCCACGGTCTTGAAATTTGCGTTTTCCAAAAATTCTTGTACGGAGTGGGACACGTCACTGACATTGAGGGTGGGTTTGGGTACCGCAAGGTCGATATCAAGAGAGACATATTGCTTGTTCAACCTCTCAAAGGTGAAGACACCAATGAGGGTGAGCGCCCGAAGGCCGTGGATCTTGTAAACGCCGTTTACTCCCGTGGAAGTCTCGAACAGCACGGGCGCACGAATATCCACCTTAGGAGCAGAAGCCTTAACAATGATCTTTTCACAGGACGCCGACTCGGGGCCCAAGAGCCCAAACACGTGGTTGGCCAAGCCTCCAAGAGAGGCAAAATTGAACTGGTTTTTTTTTCCGATTCCAGAATGGATTTTATCGGAGATGACCGCATAGTTCAAGGAATAGTGCAAGTTATCGGACTGAGAAGCCTTGGAGAAGTCTGTGTGGAACTCCACGTCGACGGACACGGGGTGGGCCACGGGTTTCTTCCAGTGATCTAGGCCGATAATGGCATTGGCCTGGAGTCCACAGATGTTGACTTTATCAGACATGCAGCGGGACATTTTGGGAAGAAGCGCCTTTGTGGCGGAAGAAAAGAGCGAAAGCAAATTGAAAGTTTGATGGAAGCGGTAGCTTCTTGAAAATTGAGAGGGTGTTGTGGAGATGAGCTGAGTATGCAGTCACGTGAGAAGTTGCAAAGCAGTTTTGGCACTTGGTGTCCGCCTTATTCACTGGTCGCCTTATTCACTGGTCGCCTACTGGTCGCCTTATTCACTGGTCGCCTTGGTTGACACCAACTTTGGAACAAGACTCGGCCTGGTCTTTGATTGACGGAACCCGTCAAGTCTACTGTGCTTCAGGCTTCAGATGGCCTCATCGTGATATCTAACTAACTGCTATTGGGGAGGTGGACCAGCCAAAACCTCAAACTCGTCAAACTCCAAGTCATCCTCCAAGTCAATGTCATCGGCAAGATGACTGCCAAAATCAGCAGTTTCCTGAAGCTTGGCCTCAGCCTGGAGTTTGGTGAGGTTCATGTCCTCCATGACAATCCTCAAGATTAGCTCATTTGCAAGCACATAGGTGGAGAACATGTCCGGCAGCCAAAAAATGACAGTTTTATTTTTGGACTTCTTCAAGAGCAGAGAGAACTTGGATTGGATCAACGTGGAAATGAACGACTGTCGCTTTAGACCATAAAACCCGCCCACAAACTGAATCCATGGAATGTCCCACCGCTCCTGCAGAGACATGGTGGCATTGGCGGATTTTTTTTTCTGGGCATGGGCCAAGGTGTAAAAGATGGAGAGTTCCTCCTCTCCTGCAAGAAGCTTTGGAATGAGGTGGATATGCCGGAGAGCCTTCTTCTTGAGTGCGGCTTTCGATTTCGGGATGGGAAAATCATGATTTGCATATTTGTGGGCGGTGGCACTTGGTGTTTTATCAATCTCTCCTGCTACAAGGAAACCAGGTAACAGAGACATTGCGGGCAGCGCTGGATTTGCAAGAGCTTCTGGATCAGGGGACTTGATCACAGAGCCCAGTGGAGTTGAAGCCTGGCCACCGTGGGTGGTATGGGCAAGAAGCTTGTCTAGGCGGTCAAAGTCGGGAACATTGTTCTCCAGCTCATTGTTGAAAGAAGTGGGCTTCTTTGAGGGCTCATTGTGAACGGTGATGAGCCTTTCCTTCTTTGGTTTCGGCTTGTGCACGAACGGTTTCTTCCGCTTGTGCGGAGCCTTGGATCGCTCGAAAATGGAAAGCGGGTTGCTCATGGAGGCACACAGGCGGAAGTTAGGCGGAGATCATGGCGATGTCACGTGCGCGCCTAGGCCCGCACCTCCGAGCGTAGCCCAAACAAGCACCACGGAGCCTGGAGCTGTGAGGACGAGAGGGAATATAAAGACAGGAGCGATGAGAAAGCGATGAAAGCGATGAGAAAGCGATGAAAGCGATGAGAAAGCGATGAAAGCGATGAAAGCGATGAGAAAGCGATAAGGCAACAGACGTCAAGCGAAACGGCACTGTTGGCATCCCTATGGCTGACATGGTCACGTCCCAGCTAGCCAGTTTACGAAACAGTCCCCAAACCGACATAGCACCAAAATACGGGAATTGATGGGGCGTGTGCAAGACGGTGCATGCGCACCTGTACAGGGACCCCACGTGGGCCAATTTATGCGATGCAAGAGGCGATGACTCTGGAGAAGCAAGTCCGCACCCGTGCCTCCGGGTCGCATTATGGCCAAGTTTAAGCCGCACGTGAAAGCATTTCCGTCTTGGGAGAACCAGCTGCGCAGCGGAGTGGGCCAACGCGCGTGGGGCCGTCCAAGGCCGCTGGAGCTGGGGTCCTTTGGTCATCGGTCCTGGCTGCGTGGCTTACGGAACAGCACCAGCCCAGGCTTCCAGAAGTCGGTGCTGTTGTCCCGGTCGACACCTGCACTGGCATGTGCGCTCGCGTTATATGCACACCCGCTAATCTCCAGACTCAACAGCGGCCGGCCAATCGTCTGACCGTTAACGAACAAGCTCACAAACCCGCCGTTAGACCTAACGTTGAGTTTGCCATACCACTCGTTTTATCCAGAGCTGCTCATTGTTTTATTCAGAGCTGCTCATTGTTTTGCCCAGGATACGGTTCCAGCCAGCCCGAACTATCAGTCAAACCAGGGAAGCCAGCAGGCCAGGATCACACTACACCTGCATCCGTTTGGCCTTCGCCATACAACCTACTCTCATGGACGTGAAGCTGTATACACCCGAATTGGACGAGAACATCCAGCCCGGAGGGCAGGACTCAAAATCCTACGACCCGTTTTATCTACAACTGTTTGAGACCAATATCTACCCCCGCCAGGGGCTGCTACCAGAAGCAATGAAGCCGCTTGACCAGATGGTCAAGATGGAGAGTTTAGACGAACGAGAGAGTAACAAGCTGGACAAGCATGGGAATATGAATGATTTGAACGAGCATTTGAATGGTTTGAATGAGCATTTGAATTCGGGTTTGAACCCAGAGATGAATTCCAATTTGAATCCAGATTTAAGTTCCGATGCTAAGTTGTCCAAAATGCATCTCCAGGACTTGCACTACATCGACAGCATCGACTTCATCAACCCTCTGGGCTTGGGCGACGGATCGCACGCGTTTCCACCTTCCGACTTCCCCCAAAACACGCCCAGTCTCGGCCCAAAGCTGGTCAACCAGCTACAGAGCCAGATGGGCCAGCACGGCACCATGTTCCAGTCGCCCATTCTCCCCAGCCAAGACCAAAAGTCGTTCAACCAGGAGCACCTTTTGCAGAAACAGAAGCAGCGGTCGCGCCAAAAAGGCACGCCGTTGATGTCGCCCGCCGTGACCCCTCTGGACGGGCGCTACAGCGGGCAGATGTATGCCAGCAACCTCCACGACTTTGAGCCCCTCACGTCGCCGGCGCTCAAGGCCCAGCAGGCCGGCCAGCTCTCGTCGGCGGAAAGGCGCCGCTCTCTGTCGACGTTCAACGGCGACTACTCTAGCGGGACGCCGGCCAAGCGACGGACACCACTCCTGACGCCCAACATGCAGGCGGCCAATGTGTCCAAGCCCAAGCGGTCTCCGTCGCTTCGAAAGGTGCCACAGCACTTTGAGCCTCTTCCGGCGTCGTCACATGAAACGCCGCATGCGACCAGCGGCGAAACCACACCAATGCTCCCGCCGCAGGGAAAGAAGATGGTCATTGGCAACGGCACAGGCTCTGGCGGGGCCGCTGGCGCAAACGCCAGTGCAACATTTGGCCCAGGACTCATGAGCTTCACCATGAACCGGTTGGCAGAGCAACAAGACCCTGCGTACCTGCAGTTCAAGGACGAAGAGTACGCCAGCGAGCCGCGGGACGACTTCAAGAACCGCTACACGTCTCTGTCGGAAACACTGCCGGTGATCGATCCCCAGAACGACGACTATGGAAAGCGTGACCGGCCCATGGGGAAGAAGACGTCTCACAAGTTGGCGGAGCAGGGGCGCCGCAACCGCATGAACCAGGCGGTACACGAGCTCTCGGGCTTGATACCGCGAGAAATCCGCGAGAAGGTGTTGATTCCGTCCAAGGCCACCACTGTGGAGTTGGCGTCCACGTACATCCGGCAATTGTTGGAGGAGTTGGAGGCCGTGAAGAGCGGCAAGCGCATCAAGCAGGAGGACGCGACCTAGGTAGAGGAGATGATGATACCCAGGGATGAAGCCAGGTGGAATGAGCGATGCCACAAGACGATTGTGGACTGTTCATCATCAATAATGACCGTCTGATCAAGGCTGTGATTCTGGCCCAGATCTTGAGTTGAGACTGGCTAACACCGGTGCCAGATTGTGACGGCTTAGGCTTTCATCTCTTGGACTCTCAAGTACACGCACGGGGAGTTTATATTTGGCAGTTCTGGTGACAAGAGGATAGAGAGTGGAGGGGACAAAGGGACAAAGGGAAAAGTAAATAGAATGGTCGCCGGACAGACAAGATGCCCGTAATACAAGTTTCTAATGCAGCTCTAGTGGCCAGCGTGTTGTAGCCACAGTAATTTCGTATTGACAGGTGGGTTCACTGGCAGGACAGTACTCAGAAAAGGATGCAAAAAGAATGGACGAGATCGGAATCGAACCAATGACCTTCTCCTTGCAAGGGAGACGCGCTACCAACTACGCCACACGCCCGTGATGACTTTGAAAAAACAGTCAATCTGCTGGTTGAATAGATTCTCCGGTTGGATAGATCCTCCAGTTGAGTCGTTGTTCCAGAACCACACTAGTAGATGCCAATGCACGGATGTTCGAGCCAGGTTGCGATGATTGGCAACGAGAAACAGCCAGACCAACATGTGCTTTTTGATAACTGATCACCGAGTCCCCACACCGTGGTACTTCAGCGTTGGCGAATGGTTGCAATGATGGCGAATATGAAGGACTGGGCAGAAGTGAGGAAAAAGAATCGCAGTTGGTCGCGAGCTGACTGGTGTGGAGGTGAAGCAGTGTAGGTTGGTGTTTGGGCAGGTGGATATACTAATAGTGAAGATACTAAAAGTAAGGGTTAGATTCTTTAGTAACGTCTGTGGCCTATCAGGTGTTTATTCGTTGATGGGTCTTCCCAAGGGGAAAGAGCCGGGTTTATATAGTTAACAGAGTAGGAGCCGTGTGGGTGGCTGGTGTGTTTAGATCGACGTTGTACGCTACACACGTCTAATCGGTCTGCGATGCTACCATTGTCCTCAGGGGCATTGTGATACGCCCTGCGGATGTGACATAATCTGGTGATATGACTAAAGGTAAAATAATACCTTAGATGGTTAATTGGTAATTGATTATTGAATTAGCTACATACTAGAAATTGAATTTCAATCTACCCAGCTAGATTGGGAAGTACCTAAAGCAAAGTACGTACTTTAAGTATTACTTCTCCAAGGGATCACATTGTTCAAAAAGCTATCACGGTAATTCTTGAGGCAATATATGAACAAAATTAGTGATACTGTCATGGATTTAGACCTAATAGATCTACACAGGTTATTCTAAAGATAATTATAGAATCATTATATGGTACATACATTTTGGATATATAATGTACTTCATTGCTACAGCTTCAGCTACTTTAACTGCTATATACTCGTTTTGTATTTAACTTTCTTAATAATCCTAGATCAAATGAATATACTTATGGTCTTATTCATGAAAGAAATTGAATGATAATTCCAATGACTTCTTAGCTACATATAGTATTCTCTTGGGTTTTAATGTTTTATTTCGGCGTCGATAAATATTTTCCGAAGGGAGTAGTCTTTACCTTTGCTAAGAGAAATATTATTACATAGTGCTCTGTCGTAAGACTTCAGGGTGCTGGTTACTGCTGGGTATTCAAGGAGATATTGCTAATTTTTGATAGAAAACTTCTTAAGAATGCAATAATGTAAAGTTATTGGTATAACTAACCTGAAAGGGTGCTGACTTAAGAAATGGGTGTGTAACAGTTACTTTTTGAGAACAAACGCAGTCGTTTGATTGTACCTGAAAATCGAATAAGGGAATAATTTCGGTATTGGAGATTTATTGAAGGGTGTTAAGCTTTGCGATATGGAAACTTTAACTTTTTTTAATGTCATGGATTCGTTGATAAATTTAATTTAAAATAAAGTTTTCAAATCCAAATCAGAAACAGCAACATTAAGGAGAATGATAAATACTTTACAAAAAGAATAACCTCATCCAAAGAGGCATGTCCGTTAGCTATGTATAATGTATTATCTAAAAAGGTGCAATAACACCTGGAGTAGATAAAAGCTGATGAGAAACTAGTACATACATTGACCATAAACACCCGTTGAATTAAAGCCCTAACTTTTTAAACAACCAGGAGTAGCATCTATTTTTATACCTTAAGAAAGTGAGCGTAAAACATTAGCAGTAACAATAAATCTAACATGTGTATCTACAGGTAAACTATAGATGTATCAGTATCTAGTAATCTTAATTGACCTTCTAACGGTGTCAGGAGGAAACCGTCCCAATGTAAGCGTTTGGAGCCCTGGGTCTGGAAGCAGATAATATGGAGATGGATACATAGATGGATACATGGTACATAGATTGTACTCATACGTAGTCTTGTGTGGTTGATACAAAATATACTGGCCTCATTCACGGTATTACCTTCACCGAAAATAATCGTGGCGAGGGTAGAAGTCTCCTTGATAAACTCGGTTAAATAATTCAGTGGTACTGTAATGAACATCCTCTGCCTTAAATGAGACTTGTGGTGTTCAAAGATCAAGCGTCGGCGCCGTAGAGCATTGTCACTGGAAAGTAAAATCCTCAACACTGAATCCTTGAATCTAGTTGTGCTATAGATTTTAATGTAAGGGCATTGGTCTAGTTGATATCATGTCTAGTTGAGCTAGACTCGTACCGAGAAGACATGAAGATGGTGGGCTAAGGTGGCATTCAAAACACACAGGCGTATACCACACTTACGACCTATTGATCGCTAAAGATCAAGGATTCGAATTACCACTTGCCTCACTCCAAACCTAACAGCCTTTTGCGCTTTCCAGTTATTGGTCTTGGTAGTTATTAACACCAAAACATTCATTTGGTCACCAGTAACATACCCTACATACAAAGTCTCAGGCATGCCACCGTTGCTTATTTCGTCATTCAGAATACGAAACGCATCGCTATTAGAAAATCAGAGTTCTAAATCATACTACCAACATATATCCGATATTTTGTAGTCAACATATTTATCCATTTCTTTTGATTAAATTCTTTCAGATACCGAAAAGAAGGCTATTGAAAGAGTCTTGGACCCGAACTTAGATTTCAACTTGAAAATAAACATAGTTTTGGGTGCTGTCTTTGCGATCCGCTGGTAACTCGGGGATGCCTGGCTCTGCTGTGGACATAACAATTGCCATAACCGTTTAATAGCTGTAAAAGCCATTACAGGAGAGCTCAAAGCCAGGGACATAGGATTTGCTATATGGGCACACTAGGACCGATATCTGCAGGCGTCTCCTCCGAATTTAAATTTGTGGACAGATTGGTGAACTTAAATAGGGAGGACAAATCTGTAAAATCATGACAGTTGATATCATGTCTAGTAAATGTTATAGATGATACATCGATGAAACTGAACTATTGGTCAAGGTATATAAACTGTCAGCATCACGATACTTTAAAACCTACTAGCCATTAAAATATACTCTGAAGTTGGCACTGTATGCACTATACATACTTTACATTTTGCGCCCGTTTGACGTTGCGCTTGCTGAAATACTGAGAATTACTTGAGATTACTTGACCCTGTTTACTTGCAAGAATTGTTAAAGTTGAACCAAACTATTTGGACTATTCTACTGTCTAAACCTTATTAAGAAACTCGACTCAAATTAACTAACCTATAAATTAATTCCTTTTAATCCGTCCAACACCTATAAAGCCATGCTTGACATTCTGTAGTATTGTTTCTGTAACGCGTTCTTTTACCTGGACTAGGATTGGGCCGGACTGCCAGGGACAGGTGCCTGGCACGGGTCCGGCCGCCCACGTCGTGCTGCGGCGCGGGCTCATAACCGCGACGTTCAGTGCCGAAGCCTGGGGTTCTTGGTGGGTCGGGACGTAAAGAGGCATAGCTGAACATAGGCATGGGGGATCTGGAGCATGCAATGAGTGATAGCAAGGCGGATTAATGTATGAGAGTGTGTATAAGTATGAGTATATGGTAGCTGTGTGTTATCTAACTTCCATCTATGTTCTGTGTTCTATTTTCTATTTTCTAACTCTTATTTTCTAACTTCTAACTTCTAACTTCTATCTTTTATCTATGTTCTATGTTCTATGTTTTATCTATTTTCTTTTTTTCATGTTCTATTTATCTTCTATTTTCTATCTATCTTCTGTCTATCTTCTGTCTATCCTCTATCTTCTATTTTCTAATCTCTTTTTTCCAATTTTTAATTTCTAATTTTTTTTTCTATTTTTTATCTATCTTCTATCTTTCTATTTTCTATTTTCTATCTTCTATCTATCTTCTAATTTCTGTTTCTTATCTTCTATCTAACTTCTATCTCCTATTTTCTATTTTCCATTTTCTATCTTCTATCTAACTTCTATCTCCTATTTTCTATTTTCCATTTTCTATCTTCTATCTATCTTCTATCTCCTATTTTCTATTTTCCATTTTCTATCTTCTATCTATCTTCTATCTCCTATTTTCTATTTTCTATTTTTTTCTATCCTATCTATCTTCTAATTTCTAATTCTAATTTCTTCTTCTATCTATCTTCTTGTTAGATTCTTTAGTAACGTCTGATGTTAAGCAAATGTTTATTCGTTGATGATCCTGCCATTGAAGGCGAGGATCGGGGTTTATATAATCGTTTGGACAGCCCCTTTCCGCTGACCGGGCAGGGGCAATCCGACCGACTCGGGCTGCTATCCCGAGTCTCGGACCAGGCGAGCCGGTTAGTCCAATCGACTAGGGAAGGTCTCCTGATAGTCATGGGTCGTGTACTGCCCATGTCGGATCTAACTTCCATCTTTTATTTCTAATTTCTATTTTCTATCTCCAATTTCTACCCTGTATTTATTTTCTATTTTCTCTCTTCTATCTATCTTCTATCTCTTTTCTATTTTCTATTTTCTATCTTCTATCTTCTAACTATTTTCTATCTTCTAAGTATCTCCTATCTTATAAGTATCTTCTATCTCCTAACTATCTTGTATCTTGTACCTCTCATGCATCTTCTATCTTCTATCTATCTTCAGTCTATCTTCAGTCTATCCTCCATCTTCTATCTTCTATCTTCTATTTTCTTTTTTCTATCTTCTATCTATGTTCTACTTTCTACTTTCTATATTCTATCTATCTTCTAATTTCTATTTTTTATCTTCTATCTAACTTCTAACTTCTATTTTCCATTTTCTATCTTGTATCTATGTTCTATGTTCTATGTTCTATTTTCTATTTTTTTTCTATCCTATCTATCTTCTAATTTCTAATTTCTAATTCCTATCTTCTATCTTCTGTCTATCTTCTATCTATCTTCTATCTTTTATTTACCTTCTCTCTACTAACTTCTATCATCCTCTACCTATCTGTCTGTATCTCTGTGGTCTCAGCAGCTGCAACAGATCAATAAATCACCCACTGCTTTGCCTCTATCTGCAAACAATCAGGGCCAGATGACCTGGTGTTGATTAGTGTGGCTGATGTATAGAGTTAGTTGCGTGTCAAGAGCAGTTTTGCAGGCATACACACTTTTATTAACCACTCCAGAGCTTGGGCGAGAGTGGGAGAAAGTGAGGTGTAGTGTACTAGATGGTATGGTAGAATTTAGAGTGGGTAGAAGGGAAGAGGTTGAAAGTAGTAGTTTGAACTGAGTAGTACTTCACTAGCAGTACGAGCAGCAACCCAGAACTTGGTTATAAATGATCAGACTGCCCATTATGGACCAAAAATGCTATACAAATCGTATATGCCGGGATATTTGAATAATTAATTTAAACTCCTGAATTATTTTTTTGCTCTTGGAGATCAATTTCTATAGCTCAGACCAAATGAAATCATGATAAATAAGTATTTCTATAAAACTGCCACATGGAAATCATAATAGATAAATATTTCTATGAAACTGACCACATGGAAATCATAATAAATAAATATTTCTATGGAACTGACCACGGATTAATCATTGGGCGTGGCCTCATAACCAAAAAATTATCCTTATAAAGGTTTCAAACATGTCAATTTGAAAAAGGTTGATAATCAATAAAAAAAATTAATAATTAGGGTTGTCTATGGATTTAATTTCATCTCTCATTTTCTAAATTCTTAAAAACTTGCAATTTAGGTATTACATCAATAACCTATAATTAATCATTTCGGCTCAAAATACCACATAGTGTAGACTACTGAACCACTAAGAGTACAGAGTAAGGTGTAAACTACTGTAGACCGTAGTACACATGAGACCATGAGTTCTAAGTACCAGGACAGTATTACTCAGCAGAGTAGCCATAGTACCCCGAGGCAAGGAGTCTGGGGTAGTGTACCAGTATGTAAGTAAAAGAGTAGGGAGTTTGGCTGAAGCAACCGGCCTTTATTGGAGTTACTGGTAGCATTCTGAACGGCCTAATGTAGTCATGTAGTGGTGACACGACGACACTTTCTCCGGTTAACTCCGTTCATACTAGGCTGCTAGGAGTAGCTGGCCTCCTTGGGTACAGGGTCAGCGTAGAGATGACATTGTACCAGGGGACAAGAGTACTGGATACAATAGTCAGTGCTAGACATAGTCAGTAGTCAGTAGTCAGTAGTCAGTAGTCAATAGTCAATAGTCAGTAGTCAGTAGTCAGTAGTCAGTAGT
>NKZR01001456.1:0-15517 GCA_002370795.1 Metschnikowia sp. 03-147.1 | reverse complement strand
TAGTCAGTAGTCAGTAGTCAGTAGTCAGTAGTCAGTAGTCAGTAGTCAGTAGTCAGTAGTCAGTAGTCAGTAGTCAGTAGTCAGTAGTCAGTAGTAAGTAGTACCAGTATCTGATATGGCAAATGTGCTGTCCACAATTAGCTATAGGAATCGACCAGAACTGCTGCTGGATGTCATATTCCACCATCTCCTCACATTGAACTGTCCCCACACTATACTTGTCAATGAGTTGGTGATTGCGCAGTAGAGCAGTTCTGATACCATAACTGAAACCCTGCCAGGAGAAGGCATCCACAACATGAAATGTATAGTAGATGTTGGGACAGTTCGGACTTGTGACAGCACGCATTCGGAGTCTGGCAAGTCGTTAACTGGAAAAGCGTCTGCTCTGCTGCTATGAGTTACCTGAGACTCGGGGTACTTGGAGTTACCTCTGGTGAGACTTGTGTGGTGAGGATCTGAGAATACCTTTGATCTCCAAGCATAGCACCTTTGTTATCTGCATCTTGATGTCAGTACCTAACTGATCAGAATGTAGACTGGATGCACATATCACACGTGCCAATGAAGCTCAAGTGCTCTAAAGCAGAAGGAACATAGGTTCTCTGACATTAAGCAAGTGGGATGCGATACTGTAAGACTCGAATCAACACAGAAATTTAGGCTGGATTGTTATCCCCGAATCTTTTCAGTTTCAACCCTTTTTTGCCCTCTCTCGACACAAGACCAACAGTTCTTCAATACCTCTCTTGATGCCAAGCTCATCACTTCCTTGACACTTCAACAGCAATAACCAAGCACCTGCTGGCACTATTGGATGGTCTGAGCTGGATCCACGCCACTAATCGCATAGAAGCTGGCCACCTGAGGAGGCTTCGAAACAGTACTGCGCAGTAGCAAAGCTGGACAAGCCTCTTGTATGTACAAGTGGTCCCAGGGAAACGCGTCGACCCAATTGCGTTAACGGCATGTGCACGGAGAAGTAACAACGGCATGTGCACGGAGAAGTAACAACGGCATGTGCACGGAGAAGTAACGCTTCCGGCGGCGTGCTCGGCTTGAACTAGAGTATTAATAGTCAATCCGTTAGTCAGCTTGTCTGATTTAGACAGGGACACATCGACCCTGCACTCACCGCATCATCATGTAATACTGTAATCGCCGCTTCCATCCAATCAGACTGTAATCATGCCTGCCAGCCTCCTTGGCCATTCCCGCCAGACGCCAGAGGGTTCACCAGAGGAACTAAACCACTGATTAACACGCATGATATCACAGATGATTTAGTGATCATGGTGTGATCGAGCAATCTATGCACTGTCATCCATCTTATCCATGATATCACTTCTTGGCATCCTTGGGAAGACCCCTTGGCTTCTTCGTAGACAATTCCTTCACATAGCTCGTGGCCGATGATAAGTCCTTTTTCGCCTCGGCGGCTCCCAACTTCCACTGGTAAAAAACACCATGCTTTTCCCTCAACTCCTTCTTCTTCTTCTTCACTTCCCGGTTGACAATGCCAATCTGCTCATCGTAGGGAATGCCAGCCTCAGCTGCCGCAATGGTTTCTTTGCCGAAAAGGAGGTCGAAAACACGGCCATCGGACCAGAAAAAACCCCTGCGGTCCACAATCCACGATTTGTCCTGCGCCGCCTCCTTCAACACAAAGAAAAAGAGCGACTTGTCGGCCGTGCCGTAGAACCCCTTGCCGGTCCACACGCGCGCCGTGTGCCTTCTGGTCAAGTTCTGCAACGGAACAGTGTACACTGGCGTGGGCTGCCCGGGAAGAAGCGGGTACGACGAAAATTTGATGTGTTCCACGGGCCCGGGAAGATACCACATGCGGCGCACCAACCGCGAGGGGAAGGTGACGAAATGGTAGGCTGCAAAGAGGGCTATGGCGCCCAAAGAGCCGTACTTGAGCAAGTCAAGGGCCCACTGGCGCTTGCGGATCGGCTCGCTCTCCTCCGTGGTGTTTTCCTCGTAGTTCTTGGTGGCGTTGAAGTACGAAAACTCCAAGAGCACGCACCCGTAGACCGCAAACACCACGGCACAGCAGAAACACGCAAGGAAGTAGAGCCGGTGCGGCTCCGACTCGTAGATGAGCTCGGGCGCAGTTTTGCGCTTCAAGATCTGGATCACCTGGCGAAACGACATGTTGGGCCCAACGCGGGGCACTCCGGGCCGGGGCAAGAGCGTGGGGACCACTTCTTTGGTGAGCGGAAACTTGGGCAAGCGGTCTTTGAGGTCGTTGGTCTGCGTTCCCTCGCCAGGAATGTGCTGCTTCAAATGCTTCCACTCGCCGTCGGACGGAAGGTTCTTCTGCGGGTTGAAGTTTTCGGGTAACTTGGAGTTGAAGCGAAGCGAGAGGAGGACGGAAGGCCGCTGTACGCAGCGAGGGCCAATCTTGAGCACGATCATCGGGAGGCAGAAAAGAAGGTCTGGTTGGAGTCGGGTCACGGCGGATGAGCTGCGAATTTTCGCGGCCGAGAACTTGCCGCATACGGCAACAACCCGGGCCCAAGCCACGCTACTTCCGGCGCCGGGTCTCCGCCCTCTTCAATTGCACGGGCCGTTGCCCCACGTACTTGCCGTTCATCTCTTTGAACGCCCGCAAGTAGTCCTCCAGCGACGCGAACGCCACAAACCCAAAGCCCTTGTTTTCCTTGGTTTTCAAGTCCATGGGCACCTGCACCTTGCTGACACTGGCGTACTTGGCAAAAGCCTGGGCTAGAACCTCCTCGGTGGCCTCCGGGCCTAGGTTGCCGACGAAAAGCCTGAAATGGCTAGGGTTCCAGGGCCCCGCGGGGCCCGCGGATCCGGCGGAGCTGGGCACGGCGCTCCGGTGCGCTGCACTGTGTAGATAGGACTCGGGCCGCTTTCCGCCTGCGAGCCGCCGGTCCGACGACTTGGACGTATACATTTTTGTTTTGGCCATGGGTGTTTGGTCGTATTGGGGCCAGGCGAGGTGCTGATGCGTGCGCAGATAGGCGGGTGTATGCAGGCCGGCCCTATAAAAGGCGAGGGGCCCCCGGGAAACTGCTCAGATTTCGGCTAGTTTTTGGGAAGCAGTCGATTCAAGAACACCCTATACATGCAGGTATTTGTTTTGGGCGTTTAGCTTTGGTGCTGGCCAAGCGTCGCCTTTATTAGGGTTGAGTTGAGGAAGTGTGGGAAGTAGGGGATGAGTGGGATTAGGGGATGAGTGGGATTAGGGGATGAGTGGGATTTTATGAGAGTGAGGAAAATGGGAGTTTGGGAGTTTGGAAGTTTGGCAACGCAACGTGCTTGCGTTGCATCGCATGACGCAACGGCTGCAAGCTGGTTTCATCAAGGCGCAAATCTGTGCGCTCATCGCGCATCACAACGACGACCAACTCCATCTCACCAGACCAACGGTCCCTCACACAGCGCCTGCCCCCAGAAACAGCGCCACCACAGACCCCCTCACATCTCACGTCATTATCCCACAGACTGACCCTCGTCTCCATTCATTCTGGCAATGTTCATCTTGACGGAGATCTCTGACCTCATACGAGTGCCTCCGCAATCCTTCAACACGCCGATCCATCACGTGCTCAAGGACGAATTGCACCAGAAGTACTCCAACAAGGTGATCTCCAACTTGGGCCTCGCCATCTCCGTGTTGGACATTCTGGATATCAAAGACGGCTTGCTAAAGCCGGGCGACGGAGCGTCGTATGTGGAGGCTCAGTTCCGCATGATTGTGTGGAAGCCGTTTGTTGGCGAGATCCTCTCGGGCTATGTTGCGGACTGCTCGGCCGAGGGCATCAAGGTCCGCATGGAGTTCTTCGACGAGATCTTCATTCCGAAGGACTACCTCTTCGAGTCCTGCACGTTCCGGCCCTCGGACAAGGCGTGGGTGTGGCAACCGGACGACGAGACCGAGTTGTTCATTGATATCAATGAGAGGATCCGATTTCGGGTCGAGGAGGAGATATTCGTGAACATCAAGCCCAAGTCAAGCCTGGAAGCTTTGGGCTTGGAGGAGAACCCAAACAAGGCGCCGCCTTATGCATTGATTGCGTCGTGCCAGACCGACGGCATGGGCTGTGTGTCGTGGTGGGATTAGGCGGCACAGATCACGATCATGATCGATCCCGATCACGATAAGGCGTGCAACTGATCAGCTAAAGACAATGGATGGACAAGATTCCTGCACATTCACACTAGCATATCCATTGACTCAGTATCGTACAATCAGGACTGAGCCAGAGATAGAACCCACTACATTCAATACTTCTCGTATGCTGGAATACGATACGTAATGGTGAATATGAATACTTCATTCTCATTCTCTCTCTCTCTCATTCTATTTAGTTGTACTGCATGTACTCCGAGGTAGAGCTGAACTTCATGTTGCCCTTGATCACCTTCTCCACCGCCTTCAAGAAATCCTTCTCATTGGCTATCTTTCGGCGGGCCCGGATGGCAAACATGCCGGCCTCCGTGCACACAGACCGCAACTCCGCTCCCGTGGCGTTGGGACACAAGCGGGAAATCAACTCCCACCGGATATCCTTCTCACAGCTCATTGTCTTGGCGTGTATGCGGAAGATGTTGGCCCTGCCTTCCAAATCGGGCAACGAGAACTCCACCTTACGGTCGATTCTGCCGGGCCGCAACAACGCCGGGTCCAAAGTGTTGGGTCTGTTGGTGGCGAACATCACCTTGATGTTTCCACGCGGATCAAAGCCGTCCAACTGCGTGATTAACTCCAACATTGTTCTCTGCACCTCGTTGTCACCACCGGCTCCGTCATCAAACCGGGCTCCGCCAATGGCGTCCACCTCGTCGAAGAAAATGATGCACGCCTTCTTTGTGCGGGCCATCTCGAACAACTCCCTGACCATCCGTGCACCTTCGCCCACGTACTTCTGCACCAATTCTGAGCCAATCACACGAATAAACGTGGCATCTGTTCGGTTGGCCACCGCTCTGGCACACAACGTCTTTCCCGTTCCGGGGGGGCCATACAACAAGATACCCTTGGGCGGGTCGATGCCGAGCTTCACGAACCGCTCGGGAGAGAGCAAGGGAAGTTCCACCACCTCACGCAACTTCTCGATTTGCTCCTTGCATCCGCCAACATCGCCATACGTCACGTCAGGCTTGTCCTCCACGGTCATCATAGTCACGGAGGGGTCGATTCTGGGCGGCAACGGCAACTGGATCTCGTACTTGTGCCGGTCCACGCCCACGCGCATGCCTTCCTCGATATCTGTGGGCGAAACCCGCTCGCCAAGGCCCACAACAAACTTGGCAATCTGCTTGATATTGATCACATACTTCTGCTTATTGTCTGCATTCTCCATAAAGTCCAACTGCGGCGGAGGGCTGGTGGCGTCGATGATTTTTGTGCACCGGGCCACTTGCAACGGTTGCTCCAGCGACATTCTCTGTTTGTCGCCCATAACGTCCCACAAGTGAGGGGCAGAAAGGCCCGTGTCAGACTCCTTGATGCCGATGTTCTCTTTGATGCGCTCCTCGAACGCCTTCAAGTCCTTCTCGATCTGCTTCAATTGGGTGGCATAAGGAGCTGCACCGTATGTTTTTAGAACATGGATGTCGCCTTCTGTGAGCGGCACCACCTTGTCGTCTGTTGGCTCGTCTTCGTTGGCCACGTACTTGTCCCAGTCTGCTTTTGGTGGCATGGTGTGAGGTGGAGGGCGAGTTGCCTTCGTGCACTTGTTAGTCGCGGGCGCGCACCCGTGCACCGTGCAGGTCGGCCGGTCCCGTGATCAGTCTTCAGGAGCTTGGACAAAGTCCCGCACAAGCTCCAGGCCCATGCGCTTGATGGTCTCGCCGCTCGAGACCAAAGGATTGAACGCGGCGAGCTTTGTGTTGATCACCCCTAGCTTCTCCACATACAGCTCGAGCCGCTCCACGAAGCGAGCAGGCTTCAACTCGCTGTTGAGAAGAAACTTGAGGAGATTCACAATCAACTGCAGGTTGCTGTTGAACTCGTTTAGGCGCAAGCTCAAGTCGGCCTTGGTGAGGTTCGGGCAGAGGATTCGGGGAAGTGAATCCACGCTGTAGTCGATCACCTTGAAGAACTTCACAAACCAGAATAGAGAGTAAGTCGATGTGGCGTCGGCAGGCTTCTTTTCGTTCAGCTCCGAGAGCAAAAGACTGAAGGAGTTGGACAAGAACTGGAGCGTGAACTGGAGCGACTCCGTGGATGAGAGCTGGTCCAATTCAATCAACAAGTAGTAGTAGTCCAAGTTCACTAGGCCAATGAAGTTGGGTAGAAGGGCCAGCTCGCTGTATTCTTTGTGGATGAGCAGCAGTATCAGGACCCGCCAAGCCTCTAAATCCGCCGAGAATTGCGTCAACGCCGTTTGGTCTTTCTGCACAAGGCCCATTTTGAGGGATAGCATGCGGTCCTGGAGCTTGTGGAGAGCCACTGCGCTAGTCATGAGCGTTCCTATGGCCTCGGGCTCGCCATCATGGAGTGTTTCTTGAAAGCAGGCATCAAGGCGGATGATTTCCGTGGGCACAAACTGGCTGAGCTTGTTGAGCACCAACGAGAGCTCTTTGTCGAGATTGAAGATTGTCCAGAAACACCGCTTCTTCATGCACGTCTCCGAGCGGCCGGAGAAGTCAGTCATGAAGACGATGAGGCGGTTCAAGAAGCCCACGATGTTCCAGATGAGGTTCAAGTTGCTGACATTGATTGCGTAGATGCTGAGGAGTATGAGGAGGTGCGCCTTGTGGAGATCCTCTTCGGACTTGATATCGTAGCTGATTATGTCAACCATCGACTCGATGAGCGTATCGCTGAAGTACTCGGTGTAGTGTTTGGTGTTGTAGTTTGTGTCGTAGATCAAACACCCGATGGCCATCACCATGTAGATGTCCAACTGCACAAGCGTCTCGTTGACAAAGGAAGTGCCCTGGAGTTTTTGGACGTACGACGGCCGGCTCAAAAACGGGTACCTCCACTCGTAGTTGGCAAAGAAGGTGTGCACGAAGAGAGAGGGCAAGCTGGGGTCTTTGATGGGGCGAACCACCAAGAACTCCTCCTCGAGATTTCCGGTTGAGTTGGAGGGGATGGCAGAAGAGACAACTTTTTGGGCGACCGAAAAGAGCCGACTGGGGGGACGGGCCCTGCTTTGAGCGGACGGGCGCCTGGTGTGCTCCATATAGACCGGGAGATCGATGTTGCGGAAAGGTTCACTGTCATTGGAGAAGTCACCGTTGGAAGTATGTGAAACAGACGAGGCGCCAGCGCCGTCGCCACTTCCAGCCGAGGGGACAGCGTTTGAGGGAGGAGAGGGAGGGGAGGGAGGCTTTGAGGAAGGCCTTGGAGACCCTGGAGACCCTGGAGACCCTGGAGACCCTGGAGACCCTGGAGACCCTGAAACAGCCCCCCTTGCTTCAGGCTCCGGGTCCTGCTTCGCTTCGCCTGCAACATCAACTTCCACAGTTTCGCTCTCTTCCTCCACTCCAGCCTGCGGTTCCACTCTCTGCTTCTTTCGGCTGCGCCGCACATACTGGCACTCGGCCGATGCCTTCTGACACGCATCACACACGGGAACCGTCCGCGAGCACCTCTTCTTCAGCTTATAGCAACGCACACAGCTGAACAGGTGGGTCCCAGAGGCGACACCTGAAACCGGCACGTCCATGGGAATCAACTCAGTGTCAGCGCCGGAGCTGGGCCGCACGCCAGATTCCTGGCGCCACGAGTAATCACACGAAACCTGGCGTTTCTGGCAATTTTCACACTGCGGCATCGATCTAGAGCAACGCATTTTCATGCGGTGGCACCGAGCACAGCTCGATTGGCTAAGGGCGTTCTTGGGGGTTTCACTCGCATCGCCTTGGGTGTCCAGATACGTGTGTTTGTCGAGCTTGAATTTGGATGCCACGGACCCATTTCCCATGAGTTTTCGGTAGTAAACGTCCATTGAAATGATGATTGGAGATCTGAGTGATTGGAGATCTGAGTGATTGGATCTGAAGTGATTGGCTGGATTGGATGCAGAAATGTAGACGTGACAGTGACGTTCTCAGTCAGTCTAGAGCGGTGCGTAGCCAGAATCGGGCTAGCGCCGTTTAAAAACAGGGGGGACGCCGTCCTTTTATAGTAGGGTATGCACGGAGACTGGTGCAGGGAGCAGGAGTGCAGCAGCAGCAGATGCAGCAGCAGCAGCAGATGCAGTGAAGGCAGCAGCAGCAGCAGGTGCAGCGATTTGCAGAATCCGAATCTGGATTGGCGCAGATCTGAAACCGCTCTGATGGATTGATGTTGACGGGGTTCCGAGGGTAGCTCCGGGGTTCCGGGCAGCTCACGGCGTTGCGGGTTTGGGGGTGGTGGTGCAGGGCGATTCCGAGGGTAGAACACACACTACTCAGTATCAACGTTGAAGGTTTTCGCCGGATTGTCGGAGCCGTGCGTGCCGATAATTTGCCTAATGAGGAGTGTGCCGGGGCCGCTGAAGTTGATGGCGGGCCGCACCACAGTTGGGGACCCGTACACCAGTCGTACACCCGTACACCATAAGTACTTACACCCGTACACCAGGAGTACCTACGCGCCTGTCTAACCACCTCTTTCTATATACAAATAGCAGCCACTCAGGCTTCGGCGCCCGCCGCCGTGAGCGCAGCCTCCTGCGAAAACGCCTCCAAAGCCAACCGCCGCATCTCGTCCAAAAACACGCTCTGGTACTTGGGGTTGTGTGCAGGCAAGCTGTCGTGCTCCACCAAGTCCTGCGGCCAGTGGGCGTCGTCGCCCTTGCGCCAAAGCGACTCCCAGAACGCCGTGGTGTTCTCCAAGCCAAACTCGTCGATCACGTGCGCCAAGTCCGCCACCGCCTCCTGCAGGTACGCCGGCCGGTACTGGCCGGAGTACCACGTGTTGCCGTCCTCGTTGAGCCGCCGCATGCCCTTGGCCTCCTTCTGGAGGTGCACGTCACGTGCCTCGCGCAATGCCACCAACCCGTCGTACGCCGCCACCGCGTACTCATAGTTGGCAAAGTTGACCACGCACATCACGCGCCACAAGTCGGACCGGCGGCTGGGCTTTCTGTTCTCCCAGTTGGGCCGCGTGAACTGCGTGTCGATCTGCTCCTGGTGGAACCCAGGCACCTGCAGATAGAGCACCTGCCCGGAGAAGATGTTTTTGAACATGAAGAGTTGAGGGGCGAGGTTGAGCTGCTGGAGATCGGCGGCGGACTTGTGGCCCTGCGCGAGCCGCGCGCCTAGCACCTTGCGGGCCTTGAGCTGCTCGAGGAGATGCTTGCGCATCTTCTTCTCCGACCGTAATCTCATGATCGGCATTGCGGTGTGGGTGGGTTGGGTGGTGGAAGCGATGATTTTTGCGGGCCGGCGCGAACGCAGGGTCATGTGATGAGAGTCGCGTGATCGAATCACATGAAAGAATCACGTGATCGAATCACGTAATATAACATTAACGTGATATAACATTCACGTGACTTTTTCACGTGACCCTGCGCACTTCCGCCCGGCCCCGTCACGTGTCCCCCCCCCCCCATGAGCTTCCTATCTGCCACTCTAGAGGCACTGCTCTTGCTAGGCTCATTCTTGGCTTTCTGCGCGTGGACATTCAGGTACATCTTCAACCATGACATCATTGTCAACTCCCACCGCCGCCGCACGCCCAAGGCAGACTTCAACAACGTGACCGCCAGCTTGGGCTACCGGCTCCTCCAGCTCGATACCGACGGCCATGAGCCCGCTGCCCCTGCCGCGTCCCACGGCTACAAGTTCCCAAGCAGCCCCAAGGCGTCGGGCCCGAAAGACCCGGCCGACACTGTGCAGGTCGTGGTGGGTCTCGTCTTCTCGCTTGGAGTGGCGCTATCGCTAGAGCTAATCCTTGTGCTCATGATCCAGCTATTTGGCAATGTCGAGATCGGCGTCGACGTGATCAAAACAGTCATCAAACTCTTGGTCGTGCTTGCCTCAACCGTCAACCCTTTGATGGTGATTTTCCTTGCCCTCAACCAGCGTTTTTCGCCGGCAAAAAACACCCCGCTGGAGCTCTCTCGCTATGTGGTCACGGCGGCCGCCTGCATGCTATGGTACCTAGCCTTGGGCCGTTTTGGCGGCATTGCCCACAGCTTGGAGGCGGACGCCAGTGAACGGCTGCTCCTAGAGCGCAAAACCAACGAAATTGCGCTTTTGGGCATCTCCATCACCGCCGTCTTGTCCGGGATTGGCTCGGCGCTGACGCCGATGCGGACTTTCTGGACCGACGCCGGAAAGTTGGCGGCGGCGGTCGGGCGCCCGGCGCTGTATACAGGAGTGTCCGAGGCCGACGTCAACGAGGCCATCCAGTCGTACAACTCGACAAGGATGATTCTCAACAAGCGCCGGGCGGAACTACGCCTGATGCAGCCACCCCTGGGCCAAGCCCGTCCGTCGGGGGGGCTCTTTCACCGTGTGCAGTCCTTGACCAGCATGGGCCGGGGCCAGACCCAGGACTTGGAGCTGGAGATCGCCTCGTTGGAGCTGCTCAACGAGGCCATCTACAGCGAGCTCTGCGCCAAGCTTGAGCGCTTGGCACTGGCCCGGAGCGGCAGCCGCTATCAACGTTTCGATGCTGTGGTGATGCTCTTCAACGTGGTGTTTTCCGTGTACTGCATCTACCGCATGGTCAATGTGCTCGTCCTCCGGCTCCCATACCACTACTGGAAAGACCCTTACACCGCGTCCCAGAACAACGACGCCAATGCAGACACTCTCAATAACATCACCAAGGATGCGCTTGCCATCACCATTGCCAAAATCATCCAGGCGTGCTTTGGCTACTTCCCGCTTTCGGAGACTCAGCTAATAAACCAGGTCAGCTTTATTCTCTCGGGTCTGTTATTCCTCTGCTCGTTCCAAAACGTGTTGGTGACATTCACATCAGTCGGCAGACTCTTGCCGGCTTCGGCTTTGGCAGAAACAACAAAGAGCTGGCTAAAGAACCTCATCTTGAGCGAGCTTTTGGCCATCTACGTGATAGCCACGGCTCTTTTGATGCGGCTGAACCTTCCTTCCGAGTCTGCCGAGCTGATTCTGCATATCTTGTCACTCACATCGAGAACTGGCACGTTCCGGGAGATGATGAAGGAGGTGCAGTTCATCGACGCGTGGTTTGACAAGGTGTTTGCGATGGCGGGGGTGCTCTCGTTTTTGATCCTCGGGATCAAGTCGTACATCGACAACGACACCTTGGACGGGTACGACGAGGAGGCCTTGATCGAGGACAAGTTGTCGTGAATATCACGTGATGCAAGCAGTCACGTGATTTGTCGTTGCGTGATCCGCCATTCCTGGCCCGTCACGTCACTACCCGAGTGCCGATGTGCACATGCGGTAGGCTGGTGGAGTGCGCGGATTCGCATGCGAGCGTGCGGAAGTTCATGCACGCCGCGGGCATAATGGAGCCCGTGTGCCGGATTTCCACGCACAATGCGGGCGCCGGTCCCAGGCGCCCATGTCAGCGCTGATGTTTGCGGGGGTTGGCTGGGGCATATAAAACCCGCAGCGGACCCTTGCATTTCCACCTCACCATCATGTCTACCATTCACATTCCCAGAGAGTCGGCCTCCCACCCCGAAAAGTTCCAGGCCAAGTTCGAGGACTCCAGTCGCATCTTGAAGCCTGGTGCCAGCTTTCCCGACGACAACTCCAAACCGGTCATCACCTCCCAGTCCCAGGTGGCCATCATCGGAGCTGGTTTTGGCGGTCTTGCCTCTGCCTTAATGCTCAAGAAGAAAATCAAAACTGACGACTTTGTTGTCTTTGAGAAACACGCCGAATGGGGCGGTACCTGGTGGGCCAACACTTATCCTGGATGCGCCAGCGACATCCCTGCGTTGTGGTACCTGATCCATAGCGAGTTGAACGACAATTGGAGCGACTTGCGCCCCCCTCAAGCGGAGATGGAGGAGTACATCTTGAGCGTTGTGGACAAGTACAACTTGAAGAAGAACACGCGCTTCGGCACGGCCATCAAGCACATGGAGTACAATGAACGTACAGGCTTGTGGAAAATGTCCGCCACTGATGTCAAAAACGGCCAGCGCTATGAGCACTATGCCAAGGCCATTCTCAGTTGCCAGGGCGGCTTGGTGTACCCAAACGACACCCAGTTTCCGGGGCTCAAGGATGAGTTCCAGGGTGTGTACATGCATTCTGCCGTCTGGGACCACTCAGTGGACTTCACCAACAAGAACGTGGTGGTGATTGGAAATGGCTGTTCTGCGGCTCAGGTGGTGCCGGCATTGTTGGACATGGAGCTGAAAAGCGTCACCCAGGTGTTCCGGTCCAAGCACTGGATCATGCCTCCTCTTCCGGAATTTTTGTACACAATGTACAGACTCCTCAGCTATACTCGTCTTGGGCTCATTTTCATCCGTTGGTTCATCATCCTTGCTGCAGAAACTCGTTACCCCTTGTACGTCGGCGATGGGCTTTTGCTGCGTGCAGTCCGTGGCTTCAACCGCTGGCTAGCAGTCCGCTATATCCGAACCACTGCACCCAAAAAATTCCAGGACATGTTGATACCGGACTATAAGATTGGCTGCAAGCGGCTCATCTTTGACTATAAGTACGTTCCCTCGTTGAACAACCCCAAATTCGACTTGTCCGACCAGAAAATCGACCACGTGACCGCCCACCATGTGGTCTTGGCCGACGGGTCCAGGATTCCCGCCGACATCATTGTTGCCTGCACTGGCTACAACGTCTTGCAGTCGACGCGTGGCTTCACGGTACACGGCCGGAACGGCACCAATTTGCAGAAGTACTGGCAGGAACACGGTGTTTCTGCATACAAGACCACCATGGCCAAAGACTGCCCCAACCTCTTTTTCATTGGGGGTCCAAACTCTGCCACTGGCCACTTCTCCGTGGTGTCAGCCATTGAAAACGGAGTTGCTTTTGTGTCGAAGCTTCTTCCCGACATACTCGATGGGTCCGTCAAGTCCGTCACTGTCAAAGATTCCGTGTATTCTGACTGGTTCAAGAGTACACAGGCACGGCTCAAAAAGGCGGTGTTTGGCACGGAATTTGGAGGCTGTGCCAGTTGGTACACCGACAATGGTGTCAATGCCACCGCTTATCCTTACTCTCAGTTGTACTATTGGTTATCGCTGAGGTTCTTCAGCAAAAAGAACTTTGACATTGAGAGGGTGGACAAGAAAAGCAACTAGTTAGAATTTGTTAGTTGGAATAAGACTTTGACGACCAGTTTTGGCTCGGTGTAGGGGGTGCGCCTTATATACGCCTGTTTGTGTTTGTGGCTGCAGACGCTGCATTTGAAACAGTGGCGAGACGGTTACAAAAACGAGAATATAAATAGTGTCCGAGCCTGCTGCTTTTTTACTACATTATTTTTTGAAATACAGTCTACTTTGTGTTATGGCACTGGCAGGTCAAGAAGCTGCCGAAGAGCCGAAGAGCCGAAGAGCCGAAGAGCCCAAGAACCCAAGAGCCAGAAGAGGGCTGCAAAACTGTCCGGTGTACGGGTTCAAGGCGTCATGTCCGGTCACGTGAGTGGCACGTGAGCCAGGATGACATTTTCTCACTCACCTTTTCCAGGCCCACCACTCACAATTCGGTTCCCCAAATCACTAAGCCGTGTGCTACAAACCGCCAGAATGCTGACAAACTCACCACACCCCTTTTCTCGCGAGCAGCTTGAGCAAGTGTTGAAAAGACGGTTCTTCTTTGCACCCGCCTTCGAGATCTACGGCGGCGTCTCTGGTCTATACGACTACGGTCCCCCAGGATGCGCCTTCCAGGCCAACGTCATTGACACTTGGCGCAAACACTTCATCTTGGAAGAGGACATGTTGGAGGTGGACTGCACCATGTTGACGCCCCACGAGGTGTTGAAGACATCGGGTCACGTGGACAAGTTCGCCGACTGGATGTGTCGGGACTTGAAGACAGGAGAAATCTTCCGTGCAGACCACTTGGTGGAGGAGGTTTTGGAGGCCCGTTTGAAGGGAGACAAGGCCGCTCGAGGCGAAAAGGTTGTTGAGGGAGAGGAGTCCGACGACAAGAAAAAGAGAAAGAAGAAGGTGAAGGAGATCCACAGCGTGAAGTTGGAGGACTCTACCGTTCAAGAGTACGAGTCTATTTTGGCCCAAATCGACGGGTACTCCGGACCCGAGTTGGGCGAGTTGATCAAGAAACACGCCATCAAGAACCCGGCCACCAACGGAGAGTTGGAGCCCCCCGTGGAGTTCAACTTGATGTTCGAGACAGCCATCGGCCCCTCAGGCCAGTTGAAGGGCTACTTGCGGCCAGAAACCGCCCAGGGCCAGTTCCTCAACTTCTCCAAGTTGTTGGAGTGCAACAACGAGAAGATGCCGTTTGCATCTGCGTCCATTGGAAAGTCGTTCAGAAACGAAATCTCTCCTCGCGCAGGTTTGTTGCGTGTCAGAGAATTTTTGATGGCGGAAATCGAGCATTTCGTCGACCCACAGGACAAGTCTCACCCTCGCTTTGGCGATGTCAAGGATGTCAAGTTGCTGTTCTTGCCCAAAGACGTACAGGAGCGCGGAGAGACGCAGTTGGTGGAAAAGACTATCGGCGAGGCCGTCTCCTCAGGAATGGTGGACAACGAAACGTTGGGCTACTTCATTGCACGTATCTACCAGTTTTTGGTGAAGATCGGCGTGGACCCCACGCGGCTCCGGTTCCGTCAGCACATGTCCAACGAGATGGCCCACTATGCCCTGGACTGCTGGGACGCAGAGTTGCAATCCTCGTACGGCTGGATCGAGTGTGTGGGATGTGCTGACCGGTCTGCATACGACTTGAGTGTGCACGCCGCCAGAACCAAGGAGAAGTTGGTGGTCAGGCAGACGTTGCCGGAACCGGTGACTGTGGAGAAGTATGAGGTGGAGATCAACAAGAAGAAGTTCGGTCCGTTGTTTAGAAAAGACGCCGGCGCCGTGCAGGACTTCTTGACCCAGAGAACACAGTGTGAGTTGGAGGATTTGGCCAAGGAATTGGAGGAAAAGCAGAAGCTCGTGGTGCAGGTTCCCGGCCTCTCCGGCGAGTCGGAGATCCCTGGCGACTTGGTCAAGATCCAGAAGGTTTCTCGTGTGGAGCATGTGCGTGAATACACGCCCAACGTGATTGAGCCATCGTTCGGTATCGGGCGGATTCTCTACTCGATCTTCGAGCACCAGTTCTGGAGCAGACCCAGTGACAAGGACCGGTGTGTTTTGTCGTTGCCTCCTTTGGTGGCGCCAACCAAGGTGTTGGTGGTGCCATTGTCCAACCATGCCGACTTGACTCCCCTCACCAAGAAGATCACCGCAGCTTTGAGAAAGGCGCAGGTTCCTTTCAAAGTGGACGACTCTTCCGCGTCTATCGGCAAGAGGTACGCTAGAAACGACGAGTTGGGAACGCCCTTCGGCATCACCATCGACTTCGAGACGGTCAAGGACGGCTCGGTGACGTTGAGGGAGAGAGACTCCACGAAACAGGTTCGTGGCGAGCTCGACGAAATCATCAAGGC